>JAKSZP010015983.1:0-135904 GCA_022478985.1 Massospora cicadina | reverse complement strand
TCGAATCAACAATCACTTACTACTTACTAAAATGATTATAATATTCATTAGCCAAATAACTGCCAACTGCTTGAAATTCCATTGAAACTATCAAATCAAATGAATATCAAACTGCTCAGCCGTAACAATATACCAATTGCAATTAAAAACATATTGAATTTTCACTTCTTATATATAAAACTTTTTATTTTACTACGAAAATTAAAAAATTGTGGTGGAATATCAAATTGTCATTTGACCTTAGTAACTATGCAAAATTTCATCAATAGGTTATATCAGGAAGTGTATTAGATAAAGGATGTGCAAGATTCTAGGACAAATAAGTTGGTGAATTAAGTAAAAGCAAATAAAAATGGCTCAAACTTGCCGTTTTCAAAATACATGAAGTATAACCCTTCAAGTTATATCACTCGACAAAAACTTTAGTAGATTAAAGATCAATTCAAGGACGCTTTATTTACACTCGGCGCAATTAAATGAGGCGGATTTATCTCAAACTAGAATTTATATTAATTGATCTTTAAAACGACTAATACATATCGCTTGATTGTTTGAACATTAATAGTGTGATACAAATGGGAGAATGAATAAACCCAAGATCGATAGAAATCCAAAGTTCCAAACTAAAGAGCGGGCGAAGGAATAATTAAAGATGTATAGTGGGAGATAAACTATACGACATGCCGTATATGCCAGGCACAAAAGGGTTGCAATTGAAGGATCACCTCGCCCTACAAAATTCCCAACCACACCAAATCCGAACCAAACGAACCCTTCCATGGTATTGGTGTGAGCATTGGCGGCGCGAGAAGCGTAGCCAGGCTAAATATCAATAAGTAAAATGAGAATGTATTACCAATGATTCATATTGCTCACGGGGGTTGCGATTGTTGGCGCCACCTAGCTCCTTCCTCATTGCGTGGCGAACAATGAGAACTGGTATGAACCATAAGATGAGCTGTATGAAACAGCACGCGTATTGCACCTGGTAGCTAACCAATCCGAACATTCCAGTGCTCCTTTCCCCATTACCCCATTTATATCATGTTGCGAATAGGCGCATCTACCACTTGATTGTTTTAGCCGCTAGTTTAACATAAATATATGCCACAAATAAGCTATGACATAATTAACTTACTTTTTATTTTTAGCTGTATAAGCCAGCCACTATTAAAGTACTTTTTTAATTAATTAATGTTCCAAATTTATTAGTCAAGACGTTGAACTAATCGTATGCTGCTATAAGCCTTAAGAACTAATTGAATGCATAATTCAGATGGTGAACCCTTTGCTCAAGGCTGAATGCAAATTATACTAGAACTAAACAGATAGACGCACAATTTCCTAGTTCAATCATAATTCTTTATTTATAAATACTAAGAATTCAGTACGAACCACATCATTTCTAACCGTTAGGGTGATTTATTGCTCGATATTAATGTTTAAAAAATATGTTTATATTAAGGACTAAAGGTTAAGTCATTACTTTATTACTAGCCAAGTAACCCAGCTTTGTTTGGGTTTATAATTTATCAGATGGTTCTAATTAATCGTTTTAATTTTCATATTGGTAGATAGCTATCAATAAGTTCATAAACAATAAAACCTATTTAAATTATTTAACCACCAACCACTTGGCCAAAATCAATTAAACCTATCAAGTAAGCAAAATTATCAATTATTTAGCCAAAACCAATTGGATTATCAAAGTAACCAAAAAATAGCAACTACTCACCCAAAACCAACTAAAACTATCAAATTAACTCAAATAGCAACCATTTAGTTATTTCCAATCTCTTATCAAATCAACCAAAAACTACCAATCCATTAGACAAAACCAATTGTTGAAATCATAAAACAACCAAAAACTACCAATTGCTTTTCAAAACCTATGGACCTATCAAATTAAATGAATGATAACAAATTGCTCAGCTGAAATAGTATATGATTACTATTAGAAAAGTACATATTTTAGATCTTATATAAACCTGATATTAAAATTAATATGATTTTATTATAAAATAACAAATTACCATTCTCAAACTTTATAAAATACTTGTGCCAAGTTTGGTGATTTTTGATTTATTTGTTAATATGATAGTACATCCTATATAAAAACATAAAAACTGTAAAAATCTTATAAACAAATTCTAAGTAAATTTCATTGACAGCCCATTTTGCCCAGATTTGTTTGTGGATTTATAATTTACCTGATGATCCTAATTGATTAAGTTTTTATTAGTGGACTAGCAGAGCTGCCCAGTATTGCTTAGGTTTATTTATTAAATAATGATTTGAACTGATTAACTTAGGTTTTATATTATAAATAATAAATTAAATAAAAGAAATTGATAAATAAGTTAAATATTTAAATTAAATAAAATAAATTGAATAAGAAATAAATTCATAAACTTAATTAGAAATGATTTGTTTAAATTAGATGATAAAAAATTGAGCCAGTAATTGGACCTGCAACATTAAGTCAACCTTAAGGTTAGATGTTAATTCACTGGATCAATAATACAGTATTTTTGGTAAAACCTAAAGTGCATATATTCACTGGATTAGGGAGTGCTGGCATAGTCATAATGGGTATCCTGCTATTGCCCCTCATGATGCATGTTCAAATTCCTTTATGGCAGAAATTTTCTTTCTGTGCCAAGAGGATAGTATTATATGTGGATTCATGCACCATGCCTTGGTCCAACCAAGTGAATTAGTGAAATTAGATCATATAATACCAGCCTATCAGAACACACATATGGAGGTTTTACTCTCAGTACTTGGGTTTTGTCCTTTACTTCTATATTTCAATCCTACTCCCTATCCTTCTATTGGTGTGGTATATTTGCCCCAAGGTTGGCCCACCTCAAATAAAATCACCTCAAGTAAAATTATATTCCCTGGATCAATGATATAGTATCTTTGGTAAAAAAAGTATGTTCCCTGTATCAACATTACAGTGTCTTTAGCAAAAATCAAATTCTGTCTATCCCCAATCTAATCTGTTTAACAATAAATTTTTAAACATTCAGTTGGTGATTGGTTATTATCTACAAAGGTTCAGTTTCATGACTATTATTTCAATTCTATTAGTTGTGAATTTTCTGAATGGTGGCAGTAATAAATTGATTTAAATCAATTTCAATAACATGTCCATATCATATAGTATATTGGTTTGTCTTGATCTCAATTGATTTAAAGTAATTTTGGTTTCAATATATATATATAATGTATGTAACATATTATCTCAAAACCAAATTTACTAAAAGAAACCAATTTTTTAAAAATACTTTATTACTTTATAAATCTTGAAGCTAGTTCAGGGCATCTTTTTCTTAATCCTATTGATATAAAAAACTTTTAATATAAGATTAAAAAACAACTTATATGTTTGATTAAAAATATATCTTTTTAGCTGAGCAGCTTATAAGGTTACTTGGTTATTACATAAAATAATGTTTTTAGAAAGTTTTTGGCAGTATCTCTGTTATAAAATTGGCAGCATTTAAGAGATACGCCATAGGATTTTGCACAGGGTTCAACCCACTGAGCAATTAGGATCAACAGTGTGATGATTGTCATCCTTGAAACAACAAAATAAACTTCAAATAAATATGGAGCACTTTCTCCCACAACTTTTTTTATTTAATATAATCAATACAGCAGATTTTTGCTGTTTCCACTAACTCTAAAGTACTAACAACCTTCCTCTCTTAATCATCTCATCTTGCATATATTGTAGCAACTTTGTATGCTACTGCTTTCATTGCTTAGTAATTTAAATTGCCATATCTCATTGGTTCCATCAATTCATCATTTGTTAATTTTGCAATTGCCTAATTGAGGTGATTTCCCAACAACCCAATATTGCCTCATATTGAAGCGCTCAAATAATCATTACTTTATTAAACTTGGTGGATTCTACCCATTATGCCATAATGACTCAGGGCTTATCATCCAGTCATATCAGAATTGCAACAATATCATTTTAATTTTGGTTAAATTAAAGCAATAGGAAGGTTACCACATCTTTCTGCAGAGTAACCACATAAGCAAAGTTTACCACCACAAATAGAATAACCCATGCAAATGTTGAGGCCTTTGCTTTGGCTTGACACCCACTTTCAAGCTGAATATGATCTTGCTGAATTTATTTTAACCATCATGACATCCCAGCTCTACCTGAGAACTCTTGTGCTTGACCCCCAACCTGTGGATAGCCCATGTCTCTGCTCTCTGCCTTGTGCTGCAAACTCTGTCCAGATGCCTCTATTACTGAAAAGCTACCTGATCCCCCCTCACCTCCTTTAATGGTAGGGAATATTAGGTCCCATCCACTAGAAATACAACCTTAAATTGGAGAGTTTCCTCTATCCAAAAAGGGCAAACATGTCTATGACATATCTGAAATTGTTTATGACCGTTTGTTCAGTCTAATCAGCTGGAGGTATGGTAATTAACCAGTCCAACCACCCTCTACCACCATTAGAATCCACCAAAAACCACATCCCATCCTCACCATTGGGCTTTTGATCAAAACATGGAGCTTACCTGACCTCTGCTACCTGAAATTCATTTGGGTATGGCACCTGGTTCATACTATAGGCCAAGGTGTGGATTTAGTCCAACCTCTTTGGTTACAGGGTTATCAGGGATAATGGCTATGTGGCTTTAATAGAAGCAAAGCTCTAAAATGTTAAGCAGTACCTTGAGCATGGCGCTGTAACAAATGGAATTATCCAAGTTTCCATTTGTTACATAATTACAAAGTCAAATTGCTATTTGCATGCTACTGATTCCCAGTTTAGCTGACCTCAATGGTCATATTAGGTCTCAGTTGTCTATTAACCAGCACCAGTGGGAGCCAGTGACTGATGGCAAACCCTGGACCTGAAGTGATTGTCAGCTCAAAACCCCAGTGGAGCCTTCCCTCACCAGAGATTCAGTTGGCACCAAGAGGATCTTTCCCAGCAGGGGTCCCTCCCCAACGGACAGTTCACCATACAAGGGGACAGCCATCCAATTGAGCTGTACTTTGCACCCCTCTCATGTTTCCATTAGAGAGAGCGCCTTCCTGGGCAAGATTGTGAGTCTAGAGACCTAGCCTCTTGGGTTAGATTGGGAAAAGGTCTTTTTTAGTAAAAGGAAGGGACCTAATGCCCCTGTGGAGCCCTTGGCTCAACTGGAGGACTTGGGTCATTTGGTTGATAAACGTTGGGCCACTGCATTGGCACCAAAAGACCCCACCACAGTATCCCATTTGGCTGCTTCTTCTCTGGGTGAAAGTATAATAGAGGTCTGTAAAGAGGTAATGCAGGCCAGAAGCCATAAACAGCATCTTCCCCTCCTGTGAGCCCCACTCCACCATCTTTTATGTCCTTGGAAAAGAATAAAATGGGCCATGAAACTCAGGAAAGGGTTCCTGAGTCAGGAAACCTGGTCCAGAACTTGGAATCCAAAATTCTGGGTCTGAAAAAGCTAATCTGAGTTGGAAATTCACTTTCAAAAAGTCTAAAAAAATCTTTTAAAAATGTGTCAGAATTGACCCTGGCGGAACCCAATTTAGCCGCCCCTTCAATCCAAGTAAATCCGCTTTTGTTTGGATCAGTGAGAGTCCCTCCCTGGCGGATCAGATGATTATGTTGCCAGAGATTTTGTGACCTTTGCATAGACGGATGATGAAGCCTTAAACCCATGCTGAGTACCCATGAGCACATCAGCTGCCACTGCCCAAGAAAAATGTATCCATGAACCCTTTTTCCCCATTTTGCATATATAAGGCAACTGCCTCTGAAAGGAGCAGTTGTCAGTCCTTTTTCACCTTTAAGTTTTAATAAAACTATTCCCACCCAAACCTACTCCGCGGGCTACATCACCTTATTTAATATCCTTTCACTTAACCCAGAAAAGTACACAGTGATCTGCATCCTAGGGCTGATGGTCATTATACGGGCCCTTCAAGCCATCAATCTGGTGGCTCAAAAACAGTGATTGCAATCCAAGAATTTTTCACAAGCCTATGATATCAATCCGCCACTTTGGAAGAATTTTCAGATCTGCTGAACTCTTCACAATGACCTGTTTCTCATTTGGCACCCAGTGGACCAGCTTTGGGTCCATCTCCCACTCCACAAAATAATTGGATAGTTTGAACTAATCTACCTCACCAATCTGCTGGTATTTCTGTGCAATTCAGGAGGAGTCAGGCCATCTCCATTAATTGCAATTCTCTGTTTGGAGGTGAGGACTTGCTATACACACAACCATGAGGCAGAGATCAGGCACCAGACCATCTGGGCTATTCCGCTGAGGGCCATACTGACTCAAATCAATTTGGTAAATTGATCCGCCATTCTGGCAATGCACCTGACCTCTCTACCCAACCCAAAACCTCTCAATGGATGCAAGATGAGGCTCAAGCCATCCAAATGGTTGGATCAATTTGATTCAATTTGATTCAAAACCCAATCAGTATTTCAAAAATTTTGAAATTTTCATGATTTTCAGATTTTTTTTGATGAACCAGTCCAAGATGGTTGGGAAAATAAAGCTGAAGGTCACCAACTGCAAACCCAGGAGGATTGGTTGTCCTCCTTGCCTCTCCCACCCTTGGGGATGTCCCAGCAAGATCCATGGTTGCCCCCATTGCAGCCATTTGGTTTTCTATGAGGGCCTTTGGTATGTTTATTAACTTTTCTTCCTCACCATAATGATAGGGGATCCCTCCTACAACTGTTCAGAACTGCTATGCCCTTGGAATTCTGAGCTTTTCACTGTATTGTTACACACCCAGATTGGAAGCCCAGTCTTACTTTAATCAGCAGATTCCATGACAAAGATAAGAAAATTATCTTCATTGGAAGCATGGGAGGGGAGTGCACCCCAGACAAGTGCTGGGCGTGCTTCCTCATGCTGGGTGGGCTAATTCCAGTGACCCAATCCTGACTTTCCCTCATCATTTGTTTTACCCCGCAAGGGGCCCAGAATTTCTCTGGGAGAATTTTCCTGGGGCTTAAGGTAACTCCTCATGAAGACCTCATGGTAGCAGCCTCCTTCTGTATGACCCCTCTTCTGGGGGCTCTTCTCTAGTGGGGGATGTTGTAACATTTGGGATTATTCCTATAAGTCTCATGCAGGAACCCCTCCATCTGGATTGGGAACAATTCTCATTCCACTCAAAAAGGGGCAGAAGAAGCACCCATGCCTCTCACCACTCAGGGCAATATGGCCCAGGTGGTGGATAAGAGGTGGGCCATGGTGTACCCTCTGAGGGTTTGGGTTCCCCTCCCAGCGTTATCTTCTGTCAAGCTGGTGGGAAATATTTGGAGAGTTTGCTGGGAGGTGATGGAGTTGCAAAAAACACAAACCTACCAAGTTTCCGCCAATGTGTCCCAGTCACAACTTTCCTCAACAGTTATGGGGGCAGTCAACCCCTTCCTCACCAACTGGGTCCAGTCTTATGTGGATTGGCTCTGGGTGCAACCTGCCAGCTGCCCAAAACATCACTGCCATAGAAAATGCATGCGCACAATGAGAAACTAAATTTAAGTAATAAGCCCAAAATGAATTTGGCTAAGCTTTATGGACCCAAGTTGGTTTTAAAATGGGTCTGTTGGCCCTATTTAATAGATTGTTGTGAGTTTATTCCTGATGGTAGTTGCATAAGTGATGAGATTTCCCCAGAAAGCTTATAAGCGGTAGTCCTTGATAGGTACCGCTGTTGCTCCATTTTCTCATTTTTTTACATCTTATATTTTTAATTAAAATCCTCAACAACAAAAAATCCTAATTTTGGTCTTTAGATAATTTTTTATTAAAAAGTGAGATGATCCCATTTTTAAGCACCCCTGGCTGGTCTTCTTAGCCATTATGCTAATTTTTAACATGTCATTTTGTATGGCTGTGCCTATGGCATTCTGTCTTGGGTTTTGGGTGATAAATTACCTGGAGTTCCAGACTGGTCTTCTCATTATTATCAGAACGCTCCATGACAATTTTCTATCATTACATTTTTACCAAGTTTGGATTTTTTGAATCCAAAGTTGAATCATTTAAATAAGCTTTATGGTTTGGTTGGGTTTGGGCGCTGGGTTGTGCCACACCTGAGCCATTCTTTAGGCTCATAAGAGCCTATTTAATGGTTCAGGTGAGGCCCCCAAAATAGCAACCTCTAAAAAGTCATGCCCATAAATTTCAAAGCTTACTTCAGATTTCTTTCTGTCTAGTTTCCCCCTTGCAGGAGCAGGTTTTGTCTTGGGCCCATGGGGCTATCCTTACCCTGATGATAATCAATATACTTAATGATTAACTCCACTCAGTGATCCTTTTATTTTGTAAATAAAATAATGGTTAATTTGGGGTTCAATGCCACACTGCTTACCTGCTTATCTTTTTGGTGTCACTTTAAGTGAGAATTCATATAGTTGGAACATTAACTACAATACTACTTCTAACCAACTTTGAGTTGGGATGTTTTGGTGCTGTTGGTTAGAGCCAAACCTATTTGCAATCATGGAATTCAGAAGCTGGGGATTTTCTGATTGTTATAGGTGCTTGAGGACTAATGCAAAAATCAAAAGAAATATACTTAAATTAAGTTAGTAAAATTGCACTTTATTTTGTTGTTAACATGGTAGAAATCACAATGTGAGGATCATCACATCAATCCTACCTTAAAATAGGTGAATCATTACCTAAAAGTTTTTTTATTTGAATCAATATAAAATTTAAGCTAATTTTATCCTGAAGAATTTCTCCATAGCATTCATCAGTCATAAAGGCTCCAAATTAAAAACCAGCCATGCAAAAAAACATCCAGCTCAGCAAAACCATTTAGATTAACCGCATTAAAAATGCTTAGTATTGCTTCAAGGTAAGTTTATTTGTTTTTTGATAAAAAACATTGTGAAAAAACCATTTTGTCACATCACCCCCACTAAGAGAGAAGCTGGGAGGAGGCCAATTGGACCTCAGAACTCCAAATTTAAACAAAAATTCAGATAGAATTTTGGGCTTTTAAGGTGTCATTTTGGGAATGCATGGGAGATCTAAGAGTCTTGGATAAATTGACAATCTCCTTGGGGGTCCCCATTGGGAGTTGCCTCTACTGCCATAGCCTCATGCTTTATCTACTTTAAACTAGGTTATTGAGAGCCACCAACCCAAAACCTTTGATGATGAGTTTAGTGTCACTTGGGATGGCACTTGGACCCATCTAGCAGGCTGCTGAGAGTTAGTATCCTGCCTACAAAATTTGATCTTGAGATACTGTAATGGAAGGGAATCTTAAGTCTCATCCACAATTGACATAACCCTAAATTGGAGAGTTTCCTCTATCCAAAAAGGACAAATGTGTTTATGACCTCCTCATAATTGGTTATACCCGTTTTTAGACTAATCAGCTAATATATGGTGGTGAACCAGTCCAACCACCCTCTCCACCTTTGAAATCCACCAAACACCACATCTCATCCTCACCACTGGGCCTCTAGATCAAGACCTGGAGCTGAACTAACCTCTGCTACCTGGGGATTCATTAGGGTATGGCACCTGGTTCACGCTACAGGCTAAGGTGCAAATTCAGTCCAACATCTTTGGACCACTCAGTTACCAGGGATAATATCTATGTGACTTTGATTGAGCAGAGCTCCAAAATGTTGGGTGGTACCTTGAGCACAGCGCTCAAGGACCAAGACAAAATACAAAAGGAATAAAATTAAAATTAAATCAGATTAAATCTCACTTTATTTCAGTGTCAACAGAGTAGGAATTCCAAGGTGAGGATTGTCTCACTAATCATACCTTAAAATAGATGAACCAAAACCAAAAAGTTTGAATTGTTTATGTTAATGTAAAAGTTAAAATAATTTGAGGCTGGAAAATTCCTCCAGAGCGTTCATCACTCTCAAAATTTTCAAAATTAAATTTACTCAAGCAAAAAAACATCCAGATTGACTGAACCATTAAAATTGATTGGATAATGAATTTTTGTATCAACTCAAGTTAAGTTCATTTGTTTTTTAAAGTAAAGAACACTATGCAATAAATCATTTTGTCACACTTTCATTATGATCAAATGAGCAGTTCTCCATTGTCCCACCTGGTTGGTTGTTTTTATTTTTTCAATATGCTCATTTTAGGCATTTCAGTTTATTTTTTAGGGCTTTTATTTTATTTTTGCTCTTTAAGCATTTGGTAATGTCTGTACCCTGGTCAGATTGCCTCAAATAAAAAAAATATTTTATTTTGTGCTTTTTGAGCCTTTTGGTATTGTCTATCCTTTGGTCAGATTGCCTTAAATTTGCTTTAGATCTATCTTTTACCAAAGAAATGCTTTCTTTATTCTTTTGAAGGTGGATATAAAAATTTTTAAAGCATATTTAAAATTTCTCTATATTTTTATATAAGCAAGCATGTTGCTAGCTTTAAGATTTATTTTGTGCATATCAGAGATAGCTAAGCTAAGTTGTCCCCAGAACAAATATACTTATTAGGACTGATGTGCAAACTTGTACTGCTAAATAGTTGCATCTTATAAACTGCAAACTTTTTTGCACCTTATATATTATCATTTTAAAAAAAATACAGAATGTGTTTATTACACAAAAATTTAAATTATTTTTAGATAATTATTTATATAAAAAACTAAAATAGACAATTTGAATTAATAAGTTTTAACAGTTTAGCCAAGTAGTTGGTGGTTTCAATCAATATATCTACTAGCTTATTTCCTAGCTTTGCTTGGGTTTATAATTTAAAAATGATTATAGTTTGATTGTTTAGCTTTAAATTGGTAGATGGCCATTAATAAGTTTGTATACCATTAAACCTATTGAATTACCCAACCACCATATACTTGGCCAAAATTATAATAATATTATCAAATTAACTAATTCAAACATCTAGCCAAAACCAATTGAACTATCAAATTAACCCAAAACATTCAATCATTCACTCAAAACTTATTGAACTCCTAGATTAACTAAACCATCTACCATTTACCTAACCATTGAGCCCACTAAATCAACAAAAACCCACCAACCACTCAGCCAAAAACTAATTGGTATAATAAATCAACCAAAAATTGCCACCCACTTACCAAAACAAAGAACCTTTTGAAATAAATTAATAATACCAAAACACTCAGCTAAAATGATAGATATTTACTAGTAAAACTATATCATTTTTATATTCTATATATGGATTTTATTTTATTACAATTATTTGAGAAAATAAAAGATAGTATATAATGGCCTTAAATTTATAATGAATCTATGCAAAGTTTTATTAATTTTTGTTTATTTCTTTAGAAGGAGTTATAGAATATATATACTTATATATACAATGATTTAGTTTAGTAAGTTAGTTTCTAATATTTTCTTCAACTTATATAAACTCTGCCAAATTTTAAATTAATCAAGCAAACAATAAGATCTACTATACTAAATAAAAAATCAAGAGTTGTAAAAGGTGGTCAGTATAGATGGTAATCAGCAAGTTTGGTATTAGTATATAAATTACTTGATCAAATATTAATTTACTATTAATAGTAACAATATACTAATAATCTTTTATAATAAAACTAAATCAAGGCCACATTCAGTTTTTTCAATAAAAAATACAAAAAAAACAAATGCTTGATCATACCAAAACTTACTAATGTTGATGCAATAGATACCTACTGCCCCAGCCTGGGGTGATGGTGTGCCACCATCTGGCATCTTTCAGCTGCCACTAAAGTGCACCCATGCTGGCTCTGCTAGCCCTCTTAAGACTACTGGGCGTTATGTCCCCCCTCAGGACTTGGCCCACCATCTTGTAAGTTCCCAGGCAGTGCTCCAGAGCCCATTGGTACTCCCACGGAGCAATTTGCATTTCAGCCTTCAGTTGAATATAGGATTCTCTTCCTATATGTGGGCATGACCATCATCAAGATAGCCATGGCAGTTTTTTAACCAGCTGGCTATACTGACTTCCACCTCTTTAAGGAGTACTTTAATCTCAGCTTCCATTATGAAGCTGATGCAGTGGCAGCAGTCAAGCTGCAATTAATTTTTGAAAAAATTCCCCTCCCCACCATTTTACCAGGATCTCAGATGAAGCCACTTTGGTGATCCAGTTCGCTGGGTTGCGCTCACACCTATCCCCCAAAACCCTCCACCACAAGCTCATGGAGGATTTGGCTGTTTATGGAGCAGACCCTGTGTTGCAGTTCATGGTTCCAAATGAGGTGTGTAATGGATGGGTTTATCCCATTCATTACATTCTGACTCAGATTAGGATTTTCCAAAGCTGAGTCAGATCATTTATAAAAAGATTTTAGGGTTTGGTCGCTTTGGGCGTTGGGTTGTGCCTCACCTGAGTCATATATTAGGCTTGTGCAAGCCTAATCAATAGCTCAGGTGAGGCCCCCAAAGCACTGCCTTTATAAGGCGCGCCTGCCCATTCTGAAGTTTACTTCAGAATTTTCACCCTAGCATTTTACTTTCCTGGGGAGCATTGTCAGTTGCTCCCCAGATGGGCTCTGGTCAGCTGATCATCTTTATTTTCCAGAATAAAATAAAGGTTGTTTTGGGGTTTGCATACCTCACTTACCTGTTGGTCTTTTCACTTGTCAAGGAGTTTTTTCGTGTAGGTTGGTTTCAGACCAATCCCCCAGAGGATTTGGCATAACCAACCAATGATAGGTGAATGTTTGGCTGCTTGTTGGTGCCCCAAACATCTCCCTACTTGGTTAGGCTACTTCAGTTGACTGTTGGTGCACCAAAGTATTGTTCAATTATATGGCAGTCAGAACTGGGGTTTTTTTGTCCGTTACAGGGTGGATCATCTGGAAGGGCCTCATGCCTTTTGAAAAATTCACTCATTTCATCAAAAATCCCCATCTTGCAATACCCAGCACTGTGATCAAATCTGCCCCTGATCACCAGTTCTGGGCGCACATCAGAATGGATGCACCATTTGCCCCTTGTGCTTTGAGCTTTACCATTCAAAGTACAATTGCCCCATAGATTCTGCTTCCACTGCTTCTGCTGTTCCTCCCTTGGGCGTTGTGCCAGTGGCCATTTTGCTCCAATTTTTCAAATGGGGCTTGATCCTCCCACCCCCAACCTCAAGGCAATTTGGCACTGCTCCAAGAGTGGTGGCCAATCAAAAACAAAATTTTAGAAATTTTAATGATAATTTAACCAGATTATGGAATCCTGAGCTGATGTCTGAACAAGTTTTAGCTGAGCTGCTGTGATCAACATCACATGGCCAATTGGCTTCTGCCACTGCCCCAAATCTGGTGGCTGGACCAGTGCTGGCTAAATCCAATCCATTTGAGGCTCTCAAGTGGGTTGATGAGTATGAACAGTTGTATTATGTGAATCCAGATTTTGCTTTGGAGGAGTTCTTTGTTGACCTTCCTAATTTGCATCCCCAACATTTTTTACCTTAAAACAGTTTTCAATTTATAAAAATATTCTCACACACTTTCCCAAATAGATTTAACCCATCAGACTCATTAATTTCAGATCTGATAAGGTTTACCAATTTTCACCCAAACTACCAAATAGATTGAACCTAACAGGCTCAAAGTTTTTAGATGTTATTCAGTCAGTATGACAATCAGTTTGTTATTATATCAGTACATCAGTGAATGTGTTTTATTAAGTAGATTAATAAAATGGCAGTTAAGGCTTCAGATTTTTCCTGCCAACACCTTACTTTGCCAGCAACTTCATGGGGTGATGGAGCCCCTTGTTGAGGGTATTCCTATCCCCAATATTACCTATAATTTTGAAAAAGATGTGAAGTATGAAATTGATGAGCTTGCTTTTGGTGCAAGCTGCACTTGCATCAATGCAGCAAAAACTTCTCTTTTTGATCCCAATTATTCTGAAACCTGCCAGCACATCAAGTTATTCACTTGTGTGCCTGATCTCATCACTTTCTCTGGACATCAACTTGCTCAATACATTGAGGCAATGGACACTGCTGACCTCATTAATAAACAAAACTCATAATTATACCTCATTATGCCACATGTTGCTGATGCTGCTACCCTGATGTTGTCTGCAATAGTCCACCAACTAATGTGGGCTCTGGACAAAAGTTTCCTCAAAGCTTCCTCACCTTTTGATATGGCTTCCTAGGTTTTTAGATGAAGTGCTAGATTAAGAATTTTTTATTTATTAAAAACTTTTTGTTTGGCCCATTTGTAAATAAAGATATGTGGTGGCTCCCCCTTTTGGATTGGGCACCACTAGTGCTAAAAAATAATATGCTAATACTATATATATACTATACTAATTCTATAATGCTAAATAAATATAAATAATAATTCATTGTATCAGTGATCCATTGCTTTGTCACCCCACTTAGAGCTCTAGTCTTTTTAACCAACTTTGAAAAAGAAGGAGGTTATCAATTTGACCTGTATGTTTTTAAGATGTTTGTCCATGCATAACTCTGATAATACTGGACCAATTTGGATAATCATCTTCTCCAAAAATCAAGGATGCTCCAACTTAGATCCCATTTTACTTTTGTAAGTATTGGGCAAGTATATGCCCATTAATTTAATAAATATATCAAAATGGGCTTGGAAGCAATGGGTACTTGTGGGACTAATACAACACCGGATAAACTTTTTTCTGGCATCGGTGAAGCAATAGTTTCATTGCACATTTGATATGCCCTATGGCTGGGGGGTATGTTCAAAGTTCAGTCAGTATGAGTTCATAGCAGGATGAGATTAAATCATTATAGATGGCTATCGTTTTTGCTTAAGTTGACCAATAAACTCATTTAAATTTAATAAAATGAATCATTTTAAATAGATTAATAAATTTACATAGATTGACTAATAAAAGAGCCTAAATCTAATAAAATGAATTACTGTAAATGGCGATCAGTAAATTCAGTACCATCTAGTACTAAAAAAATAAATTCAGCATACATTGACAAATAAAATCATCTAAATTTAATAAAATGAAGTATTGTAGATGGTGACAGTCAATTTAGTATAATTTGACCAAAAAATCAACTAAATTTAGTAAAATGAATTATTTGTTTATAAGATAATATATATACCATCTAGTACTAAAAAGAAGATAATATATATAATTGAATTTATTCGAGGTGGGTCGACCTTGGGACAAATATACCACACTAAGAATGTTTTCTAGCCAGTACAGGTCTTGAACTCGAAACATGCACTAGGGGTGGAAGCAGTTTTACCCACTTGGCTAAACACCCTTAATATATAGATTAGATATATAATAAATTTTAATTTTATAGAGAAATAGTAAGGGCAAAAACAATATATAGAGATAGTAATATTTATTAAAAGTAGGAAAAAGAACCAATTTTAAAGATGCACTAATTTTTTGAGGGGAAGAGAGCTGGGGGTAAAGTGTTTTGGGAAAAAAGAACCTCCTTTAAAAAAGCTCTAAAAAGTATAAAATAATTGAGAAATTAAGCCTACTCAATAAAACCTTTTTTGAAGTCAGCGCCATATTTTAACTGACATATAATAGGTATTTAGAATTTATATACTCAGTACTATATATTATAAGTTGCTTATAGTTTACACTTGGACACAATCCAGACATAAAAAATAATTTGTATTTGTGAGAAAAAGTTCTATAATTCAGTTTAAAATATAGTGCCGACTTCAAAAAGGGTTTTATTGAGTAGGCTTAATTTCTCAATTATTTCATACTTTTTAGAGCTTTTTTCAAAGGTGGTTCTTTTTTTCCCATTTTTTTGTTTTTTGTTTAGTTTTGAAGGAGCAATTTGGTCAACTATTCAGTATATTCAACAATCCTCAACCACTCGGCCAAATAGTTTAAACCTATCAGACTCTATATTAGTGAGTCAGTGTTAGAGTTTTATTAAGTAGAATGGACTCCATCTTTAATCCATTAGTGACCACAGAAAAGCAATGTACAAGTTGCTTAAATATTATTAGAATGGTCAAAAAGAAAGTTAAATAAGCATTGTTGGTTTAGTGGTATAATGGCCGCCTGCCACGCGGCCGACCCGGGTTTGATTCCCGGACAATGCATACTATTATTTCTCTAAAAAAGATTAATTAGCAAATTGCTCATCAATTTGTTGTTTATAGCTTAACAGATTATCTGAATCATTTTTTTAGATTTATATAGTGGTGTTACCCAGCGTTGCTCAGGTTTAATAAGCAAACAATTTGAAATGCGTTAAATTAGATTTTAAATTGTAGATAGATAGTGGTAATATCTAGTATTGCTTAGGTTTAATAAACAATTCAAATTGAGTATTTTATTTGGATTTTATATCATACTAGCATCCATTACCTGTACTTCGCTATGGTATCTATAGAGTTTCAGATGATTCAGTTCTATTAATTTAAATTTTATATTATAGCTAGCAGAACCCTGCTGATGTTTTCCTGCATTTGTATATTTATTTATATAAATATAAATGGTCTGTATATAATCTAGAATCTATAATGCGTTGTGTAAAAATGTGGAAAAATGAAAGATGACTCATACTGATGAAATTTCATTATTTTTATTGGTATAAATAGGTGATAAACTACATATATTTTTTATGAATAATTCACATGAATGAACAATATTTTTGACTATTCCATTTGCTATATAATTGAAACAACTTAAAATAATTGAAATTAATAGTAACATCTAGTATAATGCAAGTGGATAAATAATATTTTTGGTTTTATGATTTGGTGTATAGATGTACAGAGTTTCTGGATTTTCTACTCTGGAGCAAGCAACATATAGTTGACCTTGCAAAAAACATTAATTTCTAAATTTAATCTGACAATGTGCAGCAACTGCCCTTATGCTTTGTTAATTGCCATCACAAAAGCAAGATGCACAGGAAAGTATAGTTGTTTGAATGTGAAGGGCAAATAAGGGGAATCATTGGAATGCATGGAATCAGCACATCTCTTTTACATTTGCCATTAATTATTGTTGCTTCAATCACATTCAGCATCTGTTTTTTCATGGAAAGTCTGGTTTTATTGCACAACTTTGGTGGGTTCAGATTCTGAAGGAGCAGTATTGGTGAGCCAGCTTTTAAGGTTAATATGTGCGGTGGCATTCCAGAAGGCTCCAATGAGAAATTTGACTGGATAATTAACATAGATATATATACCAGCATCCATTTATATATAGACAAAATTCTTAAATTTATATTTATTACTGTGTTAGCTCATCATTTTTTAGTTTTGCTTACACTTGCAATATTAGCTTTAACTATATAAATAGTTTAAATGATAAAAAGTAATTAAATAAAAGTGATTGTACCAGAATTTGAACAACTGACCTTTTTAAATTTTAAGTTTAGAATTAAAAGCTGAGCTGATTATGCTTGAGGAGGTATTTATAAAAACAATTGTGTTTTTGATTCAGTTTTGCTTTTGATTAACTTCTAAAGAGCCAAATGACCACTAACCACTTAACAAAACCATTTGAAAATCAAATCAACTGAATACCAAACTGCTCAGCCATAACAATATAGTGAATACCATCAAAGTATATATAGATTTTTCAATTATTATATATAAAGCTTTTTACTTTACTATAAGAATAATTATTTTTAAAATTCACAAACCTTCTCCATGAAAAAATACTTATATTTGCCAACTTTTATGATGATTGGTCAAATGGTATCAGAGTCTATAGCTATTAGACAGACAGATATATATATACCAACATCCATATATTTATATACCACTAAACTGCTTAGCTTAAACCATCAAACAAATCAAATTAACTAATTATCAACTGCCTGGTAAAACCAAACTAAACTTTATCAAAGAACCAAAAAACCACCAACAACTTCTTAAAACTACTTAACATCAAATCAACCAATCACTAACTGCTTACAAAAATCATCAAGCATATTAATCAACCTAAAACAACCAACCACTTGGCAAAAAGATTAGAAATGTTAAATTAATTTAATATCAAACTACTCAGCTAAAAATAATATACTAATTATCATTAAAACATATATGATTTTCAAATCCTACATTTAAAATTTTTATTTTCTATATAATTTCAAAATTCTTCCATTGCTCACCTACATTATATAAGAAACTCCTGCAAAAAATGTCATGCTTCAGACCTACCAATATAGGATGTATGTTATCTGTCATTAAGTGTTAGATTTATGTAGATTTGGTTAGAGATATATGATGGTTTTATAGTAGACTCAAATAAACAAATCTATGTTGTTATTTCTTAATATATACTATCATTTTATTTTATATGGTAATAAAACAGATTTTTACTACCATTACTACCTTCAATATTTTTTAGTAATAGATTTAAGATTACCAGTTACACCTATTAAGCTGAACCAAGATATTTGACCATCTGATACTAAAAAAACTGAATTAAACCCTACACCCTTTAGGACTAAAAGGGGGTTGTACCTGTAGACCTTGCCACTAGTCAATTTGGATGAGCTGAGTTATATCCTAGATGAGCTGTGGGTAGCTGTCACCACTAATTGTTTGAACCCCCTACCCCATAAATAGTTATCATATCTATACCATAATTGTACCTTAAATGGATGAATCTTATATGAAAAAATCAAGCAGATTTTTATTATGGTAACAAGTATAGTTAAAAACAATAGGACAAGCAGAACACTCCTTATCAAACAGGAGGCCCAACCAAGGGCCTCATAAATATATAAAAAATTGATACCTGAGTTAGCCTTAATCAACAAAAACTTTAACAAAAATTACAATCAACAAAAATTCTAACTTTGAAAAAATTAATTGAAGGTCAGTTGAATTGATGAATTGAGGTATCATTGGCGTGAAATATAATATTTAGATCCTACAATAAAACCTTTTAGTATAGTTCTGACTATTATGTACTAACACTGTGAAAAATCCCATACCATATCACACTAAAAAACCAACACCTACTAATAACAGGGCAGTGGGTTATTTTTGCTATTTTACTAATTTTAAAAATTCTACCTCTAAAATTTTCTAACCCTTAAACTACTAAAGTTACCTGAAATATATATTGATAGTTCCTATAGAAGGGTCTAAACATTTGCTAAGTTGTAGTATCCTTGATGACTGAAATATTATCTGTATGAGTTTCCAAGAATAATAACACATAAAATAATAATAAGCTCATTTGGAGTGCACAGCAAACACACACTACTGCAAAAATAGTTTCTCCTTAAATTCTTAGATCTTCCTTGATTACTAGAACACTGTACCATTACATTATTTTATTCTTTTGGATATTATAGAATCAAAACATGATACTTAATTCCTTTGACTACTGGTAGTAAAGCTCTACTTTAGAAATGACTTCAGAAAATGATTGATAAAAATTAAACAAAAGAAGATTCTTTATTAAATAGTTGTGGGGGATATTTATAGTTGACCTCCTAGCCACAAAACAAAAATGTAATGATTTAGGGGCACAGTTGACAAGGGATACAATATATATATTGAGTACAATGAGTTTCATAGGCATAATGGTACCCAACCACAGGAAAACATTTGTTAAATAATGAGGAACATCACATGATAATTCTGGAATGGTTGGGGGCTTTGAATGGCAAAGCATACAGTAACATGCGTTGATGACTTGGCCACTTAAATTTAATCTAGTTATATTTGAATAACAAATAAGGGATGGAAAGTCAGATACTCTAAGTTGAGTCAACATTTTTGAAAACACGTCTGCCCCTTGACTTGACTCATTCTTTAACTAACTCTCTTAAAAAAGAGGTCAACTGTTGTTTAGCAACTTAAGAACTTTGTGTGATCCTATTGATAATCCTCCCATTTGACAAGTTCCTGATGGTATAGACATTGGACAATAAACGCTCTCATATTACATACAGTCCTTTCTGATATGTTGCCCTTTTATGAGTACTTCTGAACCTGTACATATTGCAGTATAGCAACTAATCACCTTCCTTAAACTTATGTAATGTTTATCATTGCATATCATCAAAGAATTTCTGATTCTTTTTTTTTTTGAGCCAACGCTGCTCCATAAGCTATATCTTGAGTCTTGATTAGTGCCCTGACCAGTTGGTCAAAACAATTATAAAATTAAACTGAGTGAAGGAGGTTGCAGGAGGAAAAGTGCCAGGCAAAAGGTTTCAAACCAAGGCAAAATGGCCAAGCAAGAGGAAGCAACGTCCCAGGTTATCTTGTTTATGTTTCCAAATTGATTTTTTAAACAAAACGCACACCAAACTGATGACTACCATCAGGGACAAGGGTCCCCAAGAGGCGGGGTAGGTAGCATAGGAACTGTTATGAAACACAGCAAAATAAGATGCAGCGGAGTCAGAGAAATAGGTCATGGTGTGGTGGTGGCTTCACGCCAAAGGTGAGGGTTAGACAAGAGCATAAAATGAGTATATTATCACAAATGTTTCAACCAGTGCTTTTTATATAAAAAACAAAAAAATATGGGAAAACTTTAGCAAGCAATCACTAATCTATTAAAATTTAATTGTTTATATGAGAAAAGCAAAGCTTTTCTCAGCTAGGACATGAATATAAAGGAAAGATTCATAAAAGTTAAAGCATTTATTAAAACCCAATCTGAGCTGTAAAACCTTTGGCTTCTATCAGAATCAAAATTTTGCAAATTTAGCTGAATTCCATTAACCTCATACTGGCTTATTTTCAAGATTTACAAACTAATTTTCCCCAGATTTTCCACCTCTATAGTACTATATCCCTCAGTCCTAGATGACAAATCCAGAACCCATTTCCAGTAAATGACCTTGGAGGAGTCATTGGTGAATTTTAAAGGTTTGCGCCCTGACTCCAAGAGCTTATTGGACTTAGATTTAGAGGGGCGTTCTACACTAGGAAAATGTCAAAAACTGTGACATCAACCTCTGTTCTTGGACGGGGCTCCATGCCGTCTAGGGAACATTGTTAAAGAAACGTTTTTGTGGGGGTAGGAAGCTTCATGGAGGCCAAGGAGGCTTGGTGGCAGGGCCTACAGCATCAGGGAACCTAGCATGAAAGTTGCAGATTAGGTCTTGATCATTGGCACAGTCTTAATGAGATACCCAGCTTTTCTCAGTCTCATCATACCCTTTCCAGGACACCAAATACTGTAGGTGGCGTCATGATATGCAGGAAGCAAGAACAGCATCAATCTTATATTGGAATTTGCCATCTACTATAGCAGGCTCAGGGTAAGGTGGCATGGGATCATCAAAGAGGTCAGGAGATACTCATGGAGGGTGATGAACACTTTGATGAAAAGGAATAGGTTGACTTGGTAAGCTTACAGGCCAACCTTCTTGATGATCTTAAAGGATCCAGCACGCTTAGGGCCTAACTTGTGGCGGGGTTGCTTCAGTTGGAGATCCATGGAATTAACCATGATCAAGTCTCCTGGATTGTACTAAGTGCCTTTGTATTGCTTGCAGCCAGCGTATGAATTATAGATTCTCACAGAATCAACAAAATGATACTTCACTGCCCTGAGTATGTCTATGAGCTCTTTGGCACAAATTGGCAGAAACAACGGTGGACTCAATTTGTGGACTTAGGTTGAAGCTGGGGTTGTACCCTTATTTTTTAAAAAAAGAGAATGTGCCTGTAGAGGTATGATTAATGTTACCATAGGAGAATTGCGCCAGCAGAATGTGAGATTCCCAAAGGTTCTGTTCAGCGTTGGAATAACTACGCAAGGATTTATGCAATCATTGGTTCAACCTCTCTGTCTTCCTATCCAATTGAGAGTGAAAGGCTGTGGATTGGCAGGGGAGGATTTCTAAGATGAACAGTAAGGCTTCCCAGAACTGGGCAGTCAATTGTGGGCCATGATTGCTGATAATCTCCTTGGAGAGGCTTTGTAGGCATAATATGTGGTTTAAAAAGAGGCGGGCTGTCTGGACAGAGGTAAATGCGGTATTGCAAGGGATGAAATGTGCCATCATGGTAAAGCGGTCTTTTACAACCATTACTGCATCATAAACCCTGAAAAATGGGAGTTACACATTAAATCAATGGACACTGAAGTCCAAGGGCTCTCTGTAGCTTGGAGGAGGATAAGAAGCCCAGTTCTCCAGGTGACTAGGTTTCAACTGATTACAAGTCAGGCAGAACATTGTGAATATGGCCATATCTGTGGCGATGCCTTTACAACTGTAGGAGCTGTGGACCAACTCAAGCGTTGTGTCCTTGCTAGGGTGGCCAGCAATTGAATGGTCAAGAGCTTTGCAAATCAGCTCCTCTCTTAGGGTCCTGGTGGTACACATCACTTGTTCTTATGGAGGATAATCCTATCTAGCAATTGGTAACCTTTGTCCAGGGGTTCGTCATTCCTCTGTCAGGCCTGTTTAATTTTGTCATAGTCAGCTGACAGGGGTTGGGACAACCTGATGCGGGCAGGGGTGTCAGTATCCCCTTCTAAAGATTTCATTATAAGAAGAGAGGGGGGTGTAGAAATTCAGCTTAATTATGCTCGCTTGGTGTTACGCCACTGGATCCCACAAATGATTTTATAAAAATAAAAAATAGAAAACTATGAAAATTGGGTTTTATAAATTTCTAATTTGAGCGCAGGGGTAAAAACAAGAGGTGATCCCTTTCCAATTTTCAATGATTAGTATTTATATTACTTTTGAGGATCAGAGGTAATTTGGGGATAGGTTTAGAATAGCTTTTATGCTTCCAATTTACGTAATATGGGTGTCAATCCTATCAGATCTTGGAGAAAGTGTGTTAATTTTAGTAAAATGGACGTTGGGGTTTTGGGGTAGAATATACCCATGCAGCAAGGTTTTGATGTACCACAACCAATCACCAATAGAGAAATTATTCTCACCTTGGGGGGCCGCCGCCACGCCTATAAAAGGGGGTGGCCCCCGCGCAGGTGTTGTGAAGGACTTGGTGATGGTTGGGGGAATACCTTCCACTGGTTTCCCCAAAGTCCATCATGTGATTAGCGAAATATGATCATTTGATTTTACAGAAAGTGCCATGAGGGTTTTGAACTGGTGTTACCCCAGTTAACAGGGTTCCACCAAGAATTGGTCAGGGTCTTTTGGCTGATATCATCAATATTTTCATTAACATTGCTATTAATAGCATCAGAAAATCACAAATGGCCGATGTTTCCCTTGCTCAGCTGAACTCAACCTAGGACATTCTTATTTTTAAGCTGCAAAGGCAAATGTCTGACAGGGGGATTGGAAAATGGAATCTCCTTCACCTGTTCTGGCTTAATCAACACCTGGGTATTGTGGGCTTCAACTAGTGCCAGATCAGGGGCAAAAGCAAGTTTCTGGGATAGGGCATCTGGTAGCAGGGTTTGGTACCCTCAAAAAAAGCATATTTGAAATCAAACACTGACAGTTTTCCAATCACAGGGACTAGCGAGGGTGTAGCTTATGGGGGTGCAGTAGTACATTAATGCCTTGTGGTCAGTGAAGACAGTAAAGGGCCACTTAGAACCATGCAGATGGGGACGCCAGTGCTGTACCTCATCAACAACAGCAAGAAGTTTCTTATTATAAACAGCATAGTTGAGCTGCGCCAGGGCATCTTCTTAGAAAAATTATCAATAGGAAGTTCCACTCCACTCTCCCCTTCCTGCAACAAAGCCGCTTCCATTGAAAAGTTGGAAGTGTTAGTGGCGACAATAAAGGGTGGCTGGGTCTGCATGTGCTAGCACCAGGCTAAAACAATATGGACTTAAAGACATGAAACATGGCGTTGCATTCTGTGGTACAACTGAAATCTTCTTCCCAGATGCTGTGTAGAGAGAAACCACAACTTCTGAGAGCTGGGGGATGAACTTTTTAAGCAAAACACATCCCAAGGAAGCTGCATAATTTTGTGAGAGATGAGGGAGTAGCTTAATCGTGGATGGCTGATTCCTTATCTGGGGCAATCATGTGGTTGTAGAAGATGATAATGCTTCCTAAGAGCTCAAAATTGGGATGGAAGAACTCGCACTTGCTAGCTTTAATAATAAGGTTTGACTGTGCAAGTTGAGACATGACTAATACAAGGTTGCAGGCATGGGATTCTGCATCCAGGATAAGACCAGTATGTTGTCCATGTATGCTATTGCGCAGGTTCCCATAAAGTCTCCCAAGACAGCATCAATGAACCTCTGAAAGCAGGCGGGGGCGTTCTTCAAACTAAACGACATGACCCAGAACTGGTAGAAAACTTCTAAGTATGAAAGTTGGTCAACCACTCCTGGTCTTCTTTAATGCAGATCTGGTGAAAAATGTTAAAGTAATCCAGCTTGCTGAACTCCCTAGACTTCTCCACATAGCGGGAATATGCTGCTACAGGGGCAGATGGACGTCAGGAACTGTTATGTTGTTCATATTGCCTTTAATCAATGCAGGGATGGAGGGAGCCATCAGACATCTATACTAACAGGAGGGAGAGCACACAGGCAAAGAGTTCTTGAAGATTTGACCCTTAAAGAGCATGTCATTAACCCAAACGCCCAAGGAAGCCTCTTCCCTCAGGGGAAAGGGATAAATGTGAGAGGATATCTTGATGAGGTCAATGGTTAACCTGAACTCAAAGTCAAACTTGGTGTGCTCAGGGAGTGTGCAGGCTTTAAAGGGATAAACGTGTCCACATATCCGCGTATTCATTCAGGCAGGATAAATGCCTGTGTCAGGGTGGCAGTCAGTTGGATAGAGGCTTGGCCTACTTTAGGAGAGGGACCACATCTTCCTTGGAGCGTTATTGAGCTTTCATCCAGACAAGGGATGGTAACTGTGACTCACCTAAGGAACTTATCATGAATGGCATATTCCACAAGGTTGGTGATGTTAAACTGTCGCCACCAGCCAACACCTAGAATAACAGGGTACAGGAGGATTTTAGTTGAGGAGAAGCTCTACACAAATTATCCATCACCTACAACAAAAAAACAGGTGATAATACATGGTAGCATGGAATGGGTTGAGACACCCCACTTTTAAAAACTGACCAACACCTAAGGGAAGGTCCAGGGCCTCCGCCAGCTCTTTACAGATGAAATTTTAAGTAGCGTCAGTGTCCATTAAAGTGAGCGCTTTGAAATTACTTCCCTGCAGAGGAGAAGGTAGCCATGAACAAGAAGTATGAAGATGAGTATTTCTTTTCTACAGGGCTGAGTGAGGATAAAATGGCTCCAAGACCAGCGGGTGAGGGTAGGCGAGAGAATCCCCTGAGGATTCAACAGCATATGACTTCAAATTGCCAGTGAGCTACCCACGAGACTTGATTGGAGTAGGGTAGCTTAACTCTCCATTTTTAGTGGTAGAGAAATCCTTATTGCAAGAAACTACACCAGTAAGGACAGCCAAGATTTTGGAAGGGCTAGACAAGAAAAGTTCTTTTTTTAATCACCTTTTTATGGATATATAACCATTTCTGGATAGTGTCCACCAAGAAAGGTGACTATGGAGTAATAGGGAGGAGTTGTTCAACTAGACCAACTGGGAAAACAGGCTGTACGGGAGACATAGGCTCTAAAATGGCAACAGAGGGTCCGTCATTATAGTGAAGTGAATGCTAAGAATCAAATGGGTTAGAATTAATAACACTTCTACTTTTGAAAACAAAAGCAAGGGGTGCTTTATGGAGCGCAGCGGTGCAAAGCCAGTAGTGAGGAGACCCACACCTATAATGGAGGTTTTGGTCTTACATTCCAGTGAGCTCATTGCTGGGTCTAAACAGTACTGGGAGAGTACAGAGGGGGAATATTCTATGGTCAGGTTGGAGGTGTCCATGACAGCTAGGGCCTCATAGGGATATGTTACAACGGAAAATAAAACTTGACTGGTGTCAGGTGTACCAAAATAGGTGCCCTGATGATGCACATATGAGATGGATTTGTCAAGTTAAAAGATCTGAAGTTCCATGGTACAGTTAGGATTAGCATCACAGATGCTGTTAGACAACATGGATGTGAGGATGGAGAACATCTCAGATATGGAGGGGGAGGGTTATCCCATCTGCCAAAGGCAGCACCAGTGTTATTTAGGGACTTGCGGAGGAGGGCCATTTTCAAATGTTCAGGAGTTTCTAACCTTGTTGCCTTCTCTTGGAACAGGCAAAAGTACTGTGCCATATCGAGGTCTCCTTGGGACAAGTAGACAAAGGAGTTATAGTCCTCAAAGGTGGCAGTGGAAACTCACAGGGATTGACAAAGGTTTCTAACGCTGGGAGGGATTAAAGGAGGGACTTATTATTTTTACCAGAGGAGAGTAACCACTGGTGAGCTCCCTCTGAAATCTCATGGAGTAGCAGCTGGAAGAGGAGGATTTCAGATAAGTCCAAGCCTTAAATTTATGGTGGTCCCTAAGGTTGGACAACGTGGTAAAGATATTCTTTTTAAATCATGAATTGTGTGGGTGAGGTTTGTTAAGCTAGTAGTGGCAGGTACTGCATACTGTATGAGATTCCAGAGTGAGAGAAACTGCAAAAAAACCCTCAGCACACCTTTTGAAGCAGGTGACAACCAAGGCGAGGAGGGACACAACATTTACCAGCCCAGTTAATGGCTTCAAAAGGGAACAACTCTAAGAGAGTTGAGCCGACTCTAGCCACCCAACATGAGAAAAAACTCATAATAAAATAGAGGCTTTTCTCAGATAATGTAATAGAAAACAGAGCGCAGGAGGTCACAGGAGGAAATGCGGTAGGCAAAAAGTGCCAAAACAAGTTAAATTGCCAAGCAATAGAAACCAACGTCCCAGGTTATCTTAGTTATATTTCTAAATAATTTTAAACAAAACACACATTAAACTGATGACAACCATCAGGGACAAGAGTCCCTGAGAGCTGAAATAGGTAGCATAGGAACTGCGGAAAAACGTGGCAAAATAAGATGCATTGGAGTCATCAAAATAGGCTACAGTGTGGGGAGTAGCTTTGCGCCAAAGGTGAGGGTTAGGCCAGATCATAAAACGGAGTATGGCCATCGTGAAGGTTTCGACCAGTGTTTTCTTGATAAAAATATTCATAAAAATGTGGGAGAACTTCAGCAAATAATCCCTAAATTTTTAAAAAAAGTAACTGTTTATCAGAGATAAGCAAATCCTTTCTCGCCTAGTGCATTAATTTAAAGGTGAATTCATGATAGTTTTAAAAGAATTTAATATTCCAATCTGAGACATAGAATCTTCACCTTCTAGTGAAATTAAGATTTTGCTAATTTGGCTAACTTCCATAACCTCGCACTAGCTTATTTTCTAAATTTTTAAACTAATTTTCCCCTAAATTTACGCCTCTTTAACACTATTTACCTCAGCCCTGGATGGCAAAGACAGAGCCCATTTTGTGAATGTCCTTGGAGAGGTCATTGGTGACTTTTAAGGGTTCTGTCCTTGACTCCAAGGCTTATTGGACTTGTTTTTAGAGGGGCGTTCTATACCAGGAAAAATATAACTAAATGTTATAATACTCTTCTTGTCATGAGAGCGGCAAGTAAGGTTTAGACTGGCCTGCCAGTCTGGATGCAAAAACACCTAAAGACAAGCCCAAATGCCATGGGCACTGCTGCTCAGATGTGAGAATGGACTGCAAAAAAATTAACCAGCAAGTGCCAATAATCTTAATAAAAAATAACAATCAGGCAACAAACCAAACTGTCATGGTCCCAGGGCCTGCAGATCTGGTTGCCAGGAAAAGTGGGATCAGATTGGGGGGTTTGTACTTAGTCATAAATAAAATAGAACTTGGAATATGAAAATTTTATTCAAGTTAAAATTAGAAATAAATCATAAATTTTCTCAGTGTGTTACAACTACTTAAATAGACGATTGATTTTGGGGAATAGCTTAGGAAAGCGTGGAACTGGGCCCTCAAGATTTGGCCTAAACCCAGAAAACTTTGAGTGAGTGGGAAAACAAATTATTTTAAAACAACTTCAAAATTGTCAGCAGAGGCTGAGTTGCTGTCAGTTCATCCATGGATGCCCAATTTACCAATTTTCTTTGGCTTTGATTACTAGAGTGATGTCATCTCACCAGACAGGCATAAGAAACCACCCAAGGCCACCCCATATAGGGGTGGTCCCATGAGGTTGGTTTCAGGTTTGGGACACCCAAACAGCCCACACTTGGGTGCTCTAGCGTCCATTGGACCAAACGAGAAATGTTGGATGGGGGTTTTTATACTGCTGGGGAGGGTTTCAAAAAAGGCGTCAGCATTTCCCAATGGCTTAATGCCATTGGCGAGTTCTACCAACAATTTAACACTAAGCACATTCTTCATAGAAGGTACACGCCCAATGGGCTTTTCCCAATATTTTGGGATGTGTTTAAACCTCCAAAAACGTTTCTTAATAACCCAATGCCATTGGCGATATTTGCTGAGAATTCAACACTAGATGCTTTACATTAATGAAGATGCGCGCCTGTTAGCTTTGTTGCCAAAGTTTTGGGGCTCTTGGGCCTTGATGCCAAAGGCATGTTGCCATCAACTTCATTTGAATCTTTTGCCCCATGGGATGAAGACTTTCTGATAGCTCAGCAAAAATCACCTTAATTTGCAGTATCTATTCACCTGAAGTTAATACTGGGATGGGTGGCGGGGTCCTTGTCAAGATTTTAACCAGATGGATTCCTTCTGATAGTATCAAGACTAGGGGTGTCAGTTAGCCAGGTGTAATTGCCAGCTAATCTCCTAGTTAGATACTATTTAATGACTTATAATTAATTCAATTTTAGGATCAGCGGGATTTGCGTTTGCTGCTGAAATGCCATTTGAAAAATAGTTGTGGGAGTTTCCAGCAGAAAGACAATGAATCTGTTATGAATCGTCCAAAAATGGTTCAACTGACTAATTTGGATCACTGGTGACTCATGCTGAGGATGCTTGAAGTTCTATTTAAATATGAATTTATATATGATCAACTGGCGACTCATGACAAGGATGGATTAACCTAATTTAATATTTGGTGATCAGATGAGCGAATCAGGAGGTAATTGCTATGAAGAATGAATGAATGATCTGATAGAGTTCTAGCATCAAGTGGCTGATAGGTTTTCCAGTATTGATTGGCCAAGGAGTACTTGGGCGCAGTAGCCCCAAAGTAGTATAAATAGTCATTCATTTTCTCCTAACAAACAATCTCTCTTTTGCCCATCTTTTCCTATTTGTTTGAAATCACAAGAGCAACTAGAGTAGGGAAGTGGTACAGGAGATCCCCAATAGGCATAGGTGATCACGCCTGGAGTGGCTGGCGCTGCCAGCTTCCATGAATCCTCCCTATGAGTAACTGGTTGTAACCTGGTCATCTGGATACTAGCAGATGTGCTGAATGGCCACCAACCTTGCGAGGTGCAGCGTGGGAGTGCCATAGCCACCCAATATGGGGATGGACTCGCAGGGGCATGCCAGATGGGTTGGTGAAGGGTCATGTGGATAGAGCAGCGCAGAAGTGCCTTAGCTGCCCAGGATGGGGGCAGTATGTAAGTCCTGGGGAGTGTCCTTTAGCTCTCAATTGAGCTATCTTTCCATTTCCAAATAAGAAAACACCAAAGAGGATGGCGGTACCCCTCATCACCCAGGGTGATCTCACCCACATAGTTGACAAGCAATGGGTGATAGCCCATCCACTTCAGATCCCACCCCCAATTCCCTCACTCACCTCAGCAGAACTGTTGCAGTGAATTAGTGAAATCTGTGCTGAGATTATCGAACTGAAATTGGTTAGATCTAATTCAGGCGGCAATCAGGCTGATGGCCAAAATTCAAATGGCTGTAAAAGTATGAATAATGAGATATCAGCTGGATCGCCTAACATTTCCAATTTGATCACTAAATCAGTAGAACAAATATTGGGTGACATCGATGAGAGTTTGAAGCCCTCTGATAGTAATTTGGGCGTCATGCCCAATGAGCTACTATCGACCAAATAAATGGTTAAATGACTGAGCGCGGGCAGGTTGGCCATCCTGAACCTGTTCCCAACCAAATGGTCCCATCCCTATATGGGATGGCCTTGGGGGATTCCTGTCGCTTGTTGGGCCAAATGCCATCATGCTAATCATCAGAAATGTAATCAACCCCTGGTTCAGATGTTCGAGGTCAAACTGACAGAGTCTCAGCCTGCTGCCAAATTTTGTGATATCAGTTCCCAAAGATTAAACCCCCCCACTGCCATCCAATTCGCCGGTTAGGCCAAATTTGTGGATCCTGCCCATGTCATTGTCACTACCCAACTGACCACTATTTAATCAGTTGCATGGCACTGAGAAAAATTGTTGGTCGATTTTCTTACCTTATTTCCCAAATAAATTTTTTATTAAAACCCCAAATTTTTTTTATCTCCTACCTTTTGACCACATTCTATATGGCGTTCACCTGGTGGTCTGCTGCTCCGCACTCTGGGTGGGCCTTACCAATTCTCTTGGTTACCATGATTCCCTCTATTGCCAATTAGGCTCAACAAGTCCAAAATTTTTGGGTCTACAACCCGGTTCTCATGACCTTCTGGCAGCAATATACAGGAATTTATGGCCTTATGTTCGCCAACTACAAGAGAAAATTTGCCGCTCTTCTACCCCCAACGAAATGGTTTTTACAACCAAGAATCTCGCAGAAACTATCCCAGTAGTTTCCACCCCTGTTACCAGAACTCCTGGGTCTGAAGTCTATTCAGTGTGGTTTGCTGTTGGGATACTCCTAACCCTGACATTCCGCCACCATTTGATGGTATCCTATTTCTTGGCTCCATATCAAGTCGTATGGTTGGCAATGCCTCTGGCATTCTGGCTTGCTTTCTGGATGCTTACGCATCCCAACTGGCAGGCTGGGCTAAACTTCTTCTGCCGTTTCCATAACATAATCAACCAACCATTACTTCCAGCCATTTCCGCCTTGGTTTTTGAATTGGGCGCTGCAGTGGTTACCCTCTACCAGATAAACGTGCAATCAGTTTTGTGTTGTTTGTTGTTTGTTTGGTCACTTTCTGACTTCAGGAGAAGTATCCACTTTATTTTGGGAAACTTTCTTCAAGCCACCCAAGAAATGCAGACTGCATCTTCTCGTACTTTCTCCAACCAAGGAAAAGGATCAAGTATCCTAAGAGATCACCAATCAGGTTCTCGATGCTCTTGCCAAAGTACAAATGAGGACATCAATCACACTCAATAATGCTTTGGCAATATCTCATGCCCAACAAAGTCTCACGTTGTTGGACGCCATAGATGGAGATGCCCACCGTTGGGTGAGAAGTCTTTTACGTTCTTCCTCACAAAAAGAAGACCCCATTCCCCTGCTGGCTGCTGTATCAGCTGCCCTAAAACCCCATGTGTCCCAATCAAATCACTTACTCAGACTACTCCTAAACATAAACGAAGCCCCTAGTTTGGCTTCCATGATTTCCACCTTTTGTGAGCTGGCTTACGCGTCAGACCTATCTACCAACATGCTTCAGGCAGTCTTTAGAGCGAGTTTGAATTTGGTTTCCGCTCACCACATGGCCTGGTCTACCATTCAGAAATCAGTGGATCAGATATGTGCCACCACAACTACTATCAAAGCATTACCTCGCCATGTTTCCTCATATCAGAAAGGAAACTTTATGATAGGATTTCCTAACAAAGATGTAGACAATGCGCCTGACGCTAGAGTAGATGTTGAAGTGGATCCCAACCCCTCCATAACCCCCAAGTCCAAATTGCTGCTTCTGGAGTCAACTATGAATGACTATGTTCATGCCCAGATGGAAGAAACGATTTCTCCCGCACTTGTACTCCCAATTTTTGCCCCAGCCAAAAACCCTGACCCTGGGTTTGACATACCCGCTATCTCTTCAGTCATTCTCAAGTCAGTCAAATCTCAAAATAAACAGAATTCTGCTTGCTTCCTTGTCCCTATGAGAATCAGTGTCAGTCCTCATCATGTATCTTTTGAAGCTCTGGTGGATACTGGAGCAGCGGGGAACTTCATGAGCTTTGAGTTGGTACAACAGTTAAAATTGGAAATGGATGTGGGCGCCTCAGTAATGGTGGCCTCATCTGCTTACCAGTCTTCTTATGTCATTTGCTGTCTGTTACACTTCTCAATCCACCAATATAACTTCTGCGATTGGTTTTTGGACATGCCAAACCTGGTATTCCCGGTGATCTTAGGTGTGGGATGGTGGCGTCAACAACATGTGAAGATTCACTTAGAGTCTAATACATTGTCATTTACCAATGATGATTCAGAGGGAGAGTTCCCTTTGATTGACACCCTCAAAAAAATACAAGGAACCAGCTCTATCACTACCTTGGTTACTTCCGCAGGCATCTCGGCTGATTTCCCTGAAAGCTTAATGCAATACTGGGAAATCATCAATATGGAAAAAGCAGACCGTCTGCCAAAACATTCAAGGTACAATTGTGGATTTCAAACAACCACGGAATTGGTGAACATCAACTGCCCGCTGTATCCTCATACAGCAGAGGAAGAGGCCACACTCAATACCTGGCTGGACGATATGTTAAAAAAAGGCTGGTTGTTCAAAGAAACCTCTCCCGTTACCTCCCCTTATAGTATTTGCAAAAAAATTGGATGGATCACTCCATCCTTGTGTAGATTATGGTCACCTGAACAAAATATCAGTTACAGATCCTTACCCATTGCCCTTAGGATAGACAATCAGTCAGGAAATTGCCAAATCCCATGTATTTTTGAAATTGGATTTAGTGAACGCTTTCAATCAGATTTGAGTAATGGAAGGATAAGAATGGCTGACCACAATCTGAACAAGGCGAGGCATTTTTCAATTTTGCATAATGCCTTTAGGCTGAAAAATGCTCCCACTACATTTCAATGAATGATCAACAATGCGTTAGGGGATCTCCAGTTCTCCTGAGCCATTGCTTATATTGATTATATCCTAGTCCATTCCCCAACTCCTGAACAACACGCTATCAACTTAGAAGCAGTGGTGGATGCTTTACATAAAGCAGGCCTGTTCCTCAAAGCTTCCAAGTGTGAGTTTTACAAGGAAGAGGTTACATTTCTTGGAAACTTGGTACTTAAAGAAGGTGTCGCCATCCCCCCCAACAAATTAGATGCAATCTGAGAATGGCCAACCCCAACTACACAGAAGCAGCTTTGAAGTTTCTTGGGTACTATCATTTTCTTAAATAATTTTCCCCCACACTTTCCAAGTTGGCCGCCCCACTCCATCCCCTCACAGGGAAAAACGTACCATTTTGTTAGACCCTCAAATGCCAGCAGGCGTTCAAATTGATTAAGGAAGTATTCGTGTCTCCTCCCATTTTGAAACATGCTGATCCCACCAAACCATATATTGTCACATGCGATGCTTTGTTAGTAGCTGTGGGCGTGGTGCTGCTTCAGGACCACAATGGTCTTGAACATTTGGTCACCTATTTCTCCTGGAAATACACCACTATGGAGCAGTCCTGGGCTATTTATGACAAGGAACTGGCTGCTGTTGCATGGGCATTAACTCACTGGCGGTACCTGTTGCAGGGTGCTCGTCATGAGTTAACAGTTCGCACTGATAACCAAGCTCTCTTGTATTTTTGCAAACCCCAAAAATTGGCACACCGGCAAGCCTGAACCTATTGGGACCTGTGCATTTTTAACTTCAAATATGAATTTGTCAAAGGTGCGCTAAATGTCCTTCCCAATTTCCTAAGCTGTAGCCCTACTCACTGTCCCTCAGAAACTGAGGTAGAGGATCTCGTTACCATGATTCCTGCCACTCAAATTCTGTCAATTGCTCCCTCCATTGTTTCCTCCACCGCGTTGTCACCCAATGACCCATTATTGGCCCGGGTGTTAGCCAGTCAAACATCCTGCCCTGAGGGCGTGGAATTGATTGAACACTTAACTCACTTGAGTCCCAAACACTCCCTATATTCTTTAGAAGAAGGTATCATTTACTTTCATTCTCGTGTTTGGGTTCCCCCCTCCTTCCGCCTGACTGTATTCCACGCACACCATGATCCCCCCACAGTTGGATACCCCAGTAACAAGAAATGCATCAACTTGATCAAGAAAACCTTTAATTGGTCTGGACTGACCAAAGAGGTTCTGGCTTGGATCGCCGATTGTGTTATTCGTGCTAGGGCCAAGTCAGACTGCTCCAGAAAAATGGTCTTCTGCACCCTTTACAACAGGCGGAAGGTCCATGGACCTCAGTGTCCATAGATTTCATTGTCGACCTCCCCTGTTCTAATGGTTTCACAGCAGTAATGGTAGTGGTAGATCGCTTTACCAAATTTTCCCTGTTTATTCCTTGTACTTCTGCGATTATGTCAGAAGAAATGGTGCGTCTATTCATTTGACATGTGTTTTCAATGTTTGGTCTTCCTCAGGAAATTGTTAGCAACAGGGGTACTCAGTTTACTGCCCAGTTTTGGAGTGAACTCTTGTCAATCCTTAAGATAACCCCCTATCAATCCACGGCATATCACCCCCAGTCTGACAGCCAGACCGAGCAGGTTAACCAAGTTCTTAAACAGTACCTGCGTTGTTATGCTGTAGCAGTGCAGGATACCTGGGCCGATGACCTGCCTCTTTCCCAATTCACATATAATAATGGGACTCACGCTTCCATGGGTTTTTCACCATATGAAGCAACGTTGGGCTATAACCCATCATTCTCAGTCAGATCATGTTTACAATAAGAAGTGTAAGCTGCCATGGACCATGCTGCCCATATTCAATTGACCCAAGCTTTAGTGCAGGAACACCTCACTAAAGCCATCAATGACTATAAATGATTTGTGGATCGCAAGCATCTCCCAGGTCATGACTTTATGGTGGGTTCTTAGGTTATGCTCGATACTCACCATTTGCAAATCCAAACCCCTTCCCACAAATTTGCCAGCAAGCGTTCAGGTCCTCACTTAGTGGAGCAGGTACTGGGTAATGGAGCAATCTGGTTGAAGCTTCCCACACATTGGAAGCAACACCCAGTTTTCCATGTATCCCAGATGTCACCCTTTAAGGGTGTAATCCCCACGGACCTAGAACTAATTGTCGTCAATAATGAGGAGGAAGCAAAAGTGGAGGTTATCCTGGCATCTTGGAAGTCGTGACAATCAGTACAATATCTTGTGGCCTTGAAAGGATATCCATCTTATGAAAACAGTTGGGTCAAGGCGCGCAATTGCGCGAATCGTATGGATCTGGTTGACGCTTTCCACACATCCCACCCCAAGGCTCCCCGCCCGCTTCAGAAGGCTGTGACAATTATGGATATCAAGTTACCCAAAGCGCATAAGAACGTGGCTCTGGTGCAATTTCTTGGTGGGGGGGCCATTCCTTTGGAAAAAGGAAAGGGTAATGTAAGTCCTGGGAAGTGTCCTTTGGCTCTTGATCAAGCTATCTTTATGTTTCCAAATAAGAAAACACTGAAGAGGATGGCGGTACCCCTCATCACCCAGGGCAATCTCGCCCACATAGTCGATGAGTGATGGGTGATAGCCCATCCACTTCAGATCCCACCCCCAATTCCCTCACTCACCTCAGAAGAACTGTTGCAGGGAATTAGTGAAATCTGTGCTGAGATTTTCCGAACTGAAATTGGTCAGATCTAATTCAGGTGGCAATCAGGCTGATGGCCAAAATTTGAATGGCTGTAAAAGTATGAAGAATGAGATATTGGCTGGATTGCCCGATGGTTCCAATTTGATCCCTAAATTAGTAGAACAAATATTGGGTGACATTGAAAAGAGTTTGAAGCCCTCTGATAGTAATTTGGGAGTCGCTCCCAATGAGCTACTATTGACCAAACGAATGGTTAAATGACCAAGTGCAGGTGGGTTGGCTGTCCCAAACCCATTCCCAACCAAATGGTCCCATCCCTATATGGGATGGCCTTGGAGGATTCCGTTGCTCGTTGGGCCAAATGCCATCATGCTAACCATTATAAACACAGTCAACCCCTGGTTCAGATGTTCAAGGTTGAATTGACAGAGTCTCAGCCTGCCACCAAATTTTGCGATGTCAGTTCCCAAAGAATAAACCCCCCACTGCCATCCAATTCACCAGTTAGGCCAAATTTGTGGATCCTGCCCACATCATTGTCACTACCCAACTGACCACTATTTAATCAGTTGCATGGCACTGAGAAACTTGTTGGTCAATTTTCTTACCTTATTTCCCAAATAAAAATTTTTATTAAAAACCCCAAATTTTTTTTTATCTCCTACCGTTTGTCCACATTCTATATGGCGTTCACCTGGTGGTCTGCCGCTCCGCACTCTGGGTGGGCCTTACCAATTCTCTTGGTTACCATGATTCCCTCTATCGCCAATTGGGCTCAACAAGTCCAAAATTTTTGGTTCTACAACCTGATTCTCATGGCCTTCCGGCAGCAATATACAGGGATTTCATGGCCCTATGTTCTCCAACTACAAGAATAAATTCGCCTCTCTTCTACCCCCAACGAAATAGTTTTTACAACCAAGAATCTCGCAGAAACTATCCCAGTAGTTTCCACCCCTGTTACCAGAACCCCTGGGTCTGAAGTCTATTCAGTGTGGTTTGCTGTTGGGATACTCCTAACCCTGACATTCCGCCACCATTTCATGGTATCCTATTTCCCAGCTCCATATCAAGCTGTACAGTTGGCAATGCCTCTGGCATTCTAGCTTGCTTTCTGGATGCTTACGCATCCTGACTGGCAGGCCAGTATAAACTTCTTCTGCCATTTCCATGACACAGTACTTGCCAGGACACACGCCAAGGACACCTGGGGCTAAGGAAAAGTCGTTGGTGGTTAATTTGTGGGTTGGACGCGAACTTGTAGGGTTGGTATGCCAATGAAGGTGAAATGGCAAAGGGCCAGCCAGTCTTCATACTGGTTGGCCTGGCACACTAGTAAAGCCCATGGACGATTTCATGACAGTCCTTAAAGGGAAAGACGTCACCCATTGCTCATCCACAACATAGGAGAGGTTGCCCTGTGAGATGGGAGGGGCAGCTGGCCTTCTTGGACCCTTTTTCAATGGTAATGGGAATGCCACCCAGTCCAAGTGGAGGGGACACTCCCCCAGACTTACATTACCCTTCCAAATTGCCAAGAGGGCACCACTGGGGGAGTTGAGCAAGGGCCACATTTTTATGGGTCTTGGGCAACTTGATCGCCATTAAGTAGCAATCTTCGGGGGAGGACAGGAGCATCTGTGTGGGTGACATGAAAAGACTTGACCAGCTTCAAATGGTTGGCACAATCTCATGCGCTGACCCAGCTGCTCTCATAAGCTGGATAGCCTTTCCACATGATGAGATATTGGACTGATTTTGAGATTTTCAAGATGCCAGGATGCCTACACTTAAGCTTCCTCCACGCCCTCAATCACAATGGGCTTTGGGTCAGAGGATATTGCCCCTTGAACAGGGGACAGCTGTGAGACATGGAAGACTGGATGTTACTTCCAGTGAGGTGGTAATTTTTATGGAAAGCACCATTTCTCAAGACTTCTTCCACCAGATGGGGACCTGAGTGCTTACTTGCGAATATGCGTGATGGCACCTGCATCCCTAAATGGCATGTGTCAAGTATGACATGCGAACCCACCTCTATCTTGTGCACCGGGAGCTGCTTCCAATCTACAAACTGTTTGAAATCATTTATGGCCTTGGTTAAATGCTTCTGAACCAGAAATTGCGTGGCCCAAATGTGCTGAGCGTGGTCATCTGCAGCCATGACCTCTGGGAAAAGGTATGGACCAACCAAAAAGGAAGTATTATAGCCCAAGGTTGCTTCATATCAGGAAAAGCCCATGGACACATGTGTTCCATTATATGCAAACTGAGCAAGGGGAAGGTCGTCCGCCCAGGTATCCTGAGCAGCGGAAGCATAGCGCCACAGGTACTGCTCCAGGATCGGATTGGCTTGTTTGGTTTGACCATCTGACTGTGGATGGTACATGGTGGAGTGGCAGGGCGTAGCTTAACCCCTTGGGTATATATTAATTGAAAAATTTTTGCGTTTGAGACGGATTTAAGCTGCTAAAGTGCAGAACAGTATATAAAGGCAGTAGATTTTGTGCGAGAATTAATTTACTTGAGCGATATAATGTACACAGTAATTAGTATTAGTATTGTAAATCAAATCTAAATTCATAAAAGAAACAATATGACAAAAAATATTCAAGGAACAAAAAGTATAATAATAATATTTTTTCTAGAGTGTGATTTTTTTCAAACAAGTGCATGACGCAAAGCAGTCATCAAATGTACCAAAGGGGCTAAAGATTGCAAAGAGTTAATTCCAAAACTGTTCTATAAATTGGGGCCTACAGTTTCTGACAATTTCCTGTGAGATGCCTTTATTGAAAACATATGATGCACAAATAGGCGGGCATTATATTCAGAAAAATTGGAGGAGGAACACGGAATAAACAAGGAGAATTTTGTAAAGAGGTCTACCACCACCATAAACGCTGTGAACCCATTAGGCTGGGTAGCTCAACAAGGAAGTCCACAGACACCAATGTCCATGGATACTATGCCTGCTGCAAGGGGTGCAGAAGTCCATCCCTCCCTGATCAGTCCAATTTGGCCCATGTGCAAGTCATGCAGTCCATGATCCAGGCTGGAATATCCTTTGACAAGCCTGGCCAGTTATTGGTACATTTAACCAAATCAATGCACTTATTGTTCCCTAGGTGGCCAACTGCAGGGGTTTGTGATCTGCTTGAATGTCTTCAGCTCGGAGGAGAGGAGGGACCCACACCTATGACCTAAACTGGATGATCCCCTTGGCCAAAGAATATAAGGAATGCTTGGAAGCCGTGAGGGACAACTGCTCCATAGGTTCCGCCCCCTCTGCGCATGCCAACTTTCCAGCTAAGACCCACTATACCAAGGCGCATCTGGAGCTAGATTTGTTACTGAAACTGTGGGAGGGACAATGTTCAGGATTTGAGTGGGGGAACAATTGTGACAAGGTCTGCCTCATTGGAGTCAGCTGGGCAAAGTGTGGGGTTGCAACTTAAAGAAACAGGAAGAATACTAATACTCCCTCAACAAACTCATATTTAAAGTTGGAGCTGCACAAGTCCAAGTAGGTGTGAACCTGTCAATGTGCCAACTTCTGTGGCTTTCAGAAATAAAGAAGAGCTTGGTGGTAAGTCCTCACAGTCAAGTTGTACAGATAACCCTGTATTAGATATCATCAGTGGGTCAAGGCCCACGCCACAGCTGCCAGCTCCTTGTTGTAGATGGCTCAGGATGCTCAATGGATGAAAACTTGCAGGAAAACTAAGCAACTGGGTGTTCCAACCCATCATGCTTTTGAAGCAAGATAGAACCTACTATAGCAGAAGACGCATTGCATTCTACAATATAATGCTTTGTGGGATCTGCATGATTAAGGGTAAGAGGTGACAAAAACACCTCCTTAATTGAATTGAATTCCTGTTGGCACTCAGGCGTCCAGCAAAAAAGAACGTTTTTTCCTTTAAGAGGGCGGAGAGGAGCAGCGTTGTGAGAGCATGGGGAGAATTTTTTTCAGGAAGATAATGACACCTTTCAGAAAATTGTTTCTTTAAACAGTGAGCTCCACTAGTGTGCCAGGCCAACCAGTATGAAGACTGGTTGACCCTTAGCCCTTTCACCTTCATAGGCATACCAACCCCCTATGAGTCCGCGTCCAACCCACCAACACAGCAGACCAACGACTTCGCCTTAGCCCCAGGGTCTGCGGTGTGCCCAGTGAGTTCTTCCCCCATCATGGGCGGCTAAGGCACTCCAGCGCTTCCCCAACATCTTGACCCTTTGCCAACCCATCTGGGCATGCCCTGGAGAGTCCTGAACCCATCCTGGGTGGCCAAGGCACTGCCACGCTGACACCAGAGGAATGATGGCCAGTCAGAAAATGTCTTTGGTGTCTGGTTGGACAGGTTATCTCCAATTCTTTATAGGGCTGAGGTGTGAGAGCTGGCAACGTTGGCCACTCCAGGTGCATCACCTCACACCAACTTCAGGGATCTCCAGTCCAATTCTCTCCTAATCTAGCTGACTAATTTACTAACAACTAAAAGTAAATGGGCGAGAGAGATCTTTATTTGGAGGAAAGAATGACTATTTATACTATAGGCTACTTCACCTAAGAAAACCCCTCGGCTATCCAAGCTGGTACTTTAATAAATCATTGGTCATTTGTGGTAGCGATCCCCTCCCAATCCACTCATCTGCTTCACCAAATAATAGATTCATTCTACCCATTCTTGAAACATGTCGTCAGTTGGTCATATATAATTAAATAATATAAATAAAAATTTGAGCATCCTCAGCATAAGTCACCAGTGCTCCAAATTAGGCAGCAAATTCATAATTTAGACAATTGATATTAATACTTTGGCTTTCCGCCGGAGAATCCCACAATCATTTTTATGGCAGTTGGCACAGGGATAATATTTAACCAAAATCATATTTAAGTTAGCGAAATCATTGTCAGATGGTGATACAAATACATCAGCTTTCCGCCAGAAATTCATACAATTACCCACAATTTTGGGGTTGGCGCCAAACTAAGAATCCGCCAAACCTAAACAATTATTATTTTTATATCATTAAATAATATCAAACTAGGCGATTAGCCAGCAATCACGCCCAACTAACCAACACCCCTAATTCTGATATATTTTGGAGGAATACATCTTCGAAATCTCATGACAGTACCCAAGAAACTTTCAATTGATTCTGAGTTGTTGGGATTGGCCACTCACAGATGGCATCCAGTTTTCTGGGTGACATGATGTACCCATCATCAAGATGAGATTACCCAATGAGGTGACTTCTTCCCAATAGAACTTTCATTTTGATGGTTTGACAAACAAGACAGCCTTATGCAAGACAGCCATTACCGCCTTTAGGTCCCTTGCATGTTGTTTGGGTGTGTGAGAATGTACTAAGATTTTGTCAATATATGTGACCACTCAGAAAAATCTGAGATCCCCTAGCATGCTATCAATTATTCTCTGGAACGTTGTGGGCGCGTTCTTCAGCCCAAATGGCATAACTTGAAATTGAAATATGCCTTGTCTTATCCAGATAGCGGTAAGCCATTCCTGACCTTCCATCACCCAAGCTTGATTAAAAGCATTAACCAGATCAAGCTTTGAAACACATGCAACTTGGCCATTGCTTGGCTGATTGTCTGTTCCATTGGCGGTGGGTAGGGGTCATAGACCATGATATTGTTAAGATGCCCGTAATCCATTCAGGGACAATAGGAACCATCCACTTTCTTGAAAAGACAATGGGAGAGGCAACAGGGACATCTTTAAACAACCAGCCCCTCTTGAGCATGTCTCCAACCAGGCATTGGGGGCAACCTCCTCCTCCACTGTATGCAGGTACATTGGGCAGTTTATGTTCACCACCTGCACCATAGCCTTAACCTTCATATTGACTTCCATATGCGGGAAGGCAGTTAGCCTTTTCAGAAACAAAAATACTCTGATAGCCCATCAAACCAGCAGGGAAATCTGGCAAAAGACCTACAGGAGATACAAGGGTTGTAACCAATCCACAGTTATAAGCCTTGGTAAGGGTATATAATAAGGGAAACTCACCCTCCACCTGACCGTTGGAAAATGACAGCATGTTAGATCCCAAGTGAATTCTCACATGCTGTCTACACCACTAGCCCACACCCAAAATCACCAGTAACATGAGGTTAAGCATCAACAAGAAGTGATAACAAAAACTAAACTGGTGAACTGAGAAGGGTACTGGGCGCTGGTTTATGCAGGATGGTTGAGAGGCTGACAAGGCGTTCAACACTGCTGGCCCCAGTTCCAAGTCAAGGTCCAGCTTCTGGGCCATCTCCAAACTCATGAAGTTTCCCGCTGCTCCAGTGTTGACCAAGGCCTTAAAGGACACCTGGTGTTCCCCAATACAAATTTACATTGGTAATAAAAAGTAGGCATAATTTTGTTTATTGGCAAATGCGGTCATTTCTGTTGAAATGAAGATATTGGAAAGATAGGTGATCCAGAGAAGACCAACCTAGGCGTGGGGATAGTGTCAGGATTAGGACCCAATATGGAGACTGATTAATCATCAGGAACAGAGCCCAAGACTGAGGCAAAACCAATTATGAACTTCCCTTTTTTGTGGGCGGATTAAAGGAAGAGTAAAGGGTAATGAAGTACTTTGACTATGAAGAAATTCCTCTAAAGCCATCTGGGAGTTGCTTACAAGATTGGCGATCCACCAGACAAACAACAGAAGGCAAGGTACTGACTGAAAGTTCAGAAGGAAGATAGTAACCACTGCATTACCCATCTCAATGTAGAGGGTGTAAATGGCCAGAAACGATGGATGGTTGATTAGGTCATGAGAGCGGCAAGTAAGGTTTAGACTGGCCTGCCAGTCTGGTTGCAAAAACATCAAAAGACAAGCCCAAATGCCATGGACACTGCTGCTCAAATGATGTGAGAATGGACTGTGAAAAAATTAACCAACGAGCGCCAATAAGCCATAACAAAAATAACACCCAGGCAACAAACCAGATTGTCATGGCCCCAGGGCCCGCGGGTCTGGGTGCTGGGAAAAGTGGGATCAGATTGGGGGTTTGTAAGTCGTCATATATAAAATAGAACTTGGAATACAGGAAAGTAATTGATGTTAAAATTAGAAAAACAACCGTTAATTTTCTAAATTTGTTATGACTGCTTAAAAAGTTAATTGATTTTGGGAAATAGCTTAGGAAAGTGAGAGACTGGGGCCCTTGAGATTTGGCCTAACCTAGTGAACTTTGAGCAAGGGAGAAAAAGAATTACTTCAAAATTAAATTTAAAATTGTTGGCGGTGGGCTGAGTTGCTGTTGGTTTGTCTATAGGTGCCTGGGTTACCAATTTTCTTTAGTTTTGATGATTAGAGTGATGGAGTCTCGCCCAACAGGCATCGGAAACCTCCCAAGCCCACCCCACATAGGTTGGTCCCATGAGGTCAGGAACAGGTTTGGGATGCCCAATCTTCCTGCACCCATGCACTCTGGCATCCGTTGGACCAAACAAGAAATTTCAGAAGGCGGTTTTGATACTGGCAGGGAGGGCTTTGAACTGGCGTCAGCATTTATTAATGACCTGATGCCATTGGGAGTTCTAACAATGATTTGACATTAAGTGCATTCTTCATAGAAGGTATATGCCCATTGGTCTTTTTTCCCAATATTTTTGGGATGAATTTTAAACCTGCAACAGCATTTCCCAATGTCCCAATGCCATTGGTATGTTTTGCCGAGGATTTGACACTGAATGCTTTGGTTACCAAAGACGAGCACCCATTGGACTTTGTTGCCAATTTTTTGGTTCTTGAGCCTTGACGCTGAAGGCTTGTTGCCATCAACTTCATCTGAACCTTTTTCCCCATGTGGATGCCAACTACTTGAGAACTCAACACAAATTACCCTGGATTTGCCATACTAATTCAGCTGAAGTCAATACTGGGACAGGTGGAATAATCCTTAAAGGGTAAGCTGTTATCCATCACTCATCCACCATGTGGGTGAGGTCGCCCTGAGAGATGAGGGGGACTGCTTGCCTTCTTGGCCCCTTTTTCAATGGGAATGGGAATACCACCCAGTCCAAGTGGAGGAGACGCTCCCTAGACTTACACTTCTGGCCATATACCCTCATCATCTATATTAGAATGCAATAAGGGAGACAAGACAAACTATTAACTGTAGAGAAATTTAAAATTTGAGAATCTTGTAGCACTATAATAACCAATATCATAGGCGAACATTGTTGGTATAACACAGAGGTTAATTGCAAAAGGGAAGTAACAAATAGCTTACAGAGAATTTGTCCTAAAGTTACATTGTTATACTTTAATGGTTGACTTGATTAGTAAATCCTTTGAGAAAACCATCAATGCTGATATATTACCCCATTGATCAATCCCTTGATCCTTAAAAATTTATCAGCATAATCTGATAGATCAATTTACCTCAAAACCTTCTTAATTAGATCGCCTTGTTCCCAAATTACAATGCCAGACAATTAGATGTATAACGAGTTGGTAAGAATATTCTGGTGTCAAATATCCACCAAAAATACAAGTAAATGCCCCCCTCACAACTCTTGACGGAAATATCCTGATTGGAGTAATATTCCTGCTCCTCTCCTTCAGCCAAATAACCCTGATGTAGCTAAGGTGGTTATGCCAAGCCCCTGGTGGAATAAGTCAATGGACTTGAAAGTCCGCCCAAGCACTAACTCAACTTTAGTGCAACTCTTTAAAAGAAAATAACCCCCTTTTATATACTAAAGGGGGTTTAGGGGGATGAAAATATTTTATCAGCCATTCATCCACTAAGACTTCTGATAATTGGCCAAAGTGAAAATACTTCAAAGATCACTGACTAACAAAATTATATTTAAAAGTTACACCACAGTTACATCATCCCTATCATTGACCTAATACATAAAATTAAGCTTTATCAAAATGAAATGCCTTTTGAGAGATCTTATAGGCCAAATTGTTATTAAAACAATTGAGTTCCTCCCTTCCTATCATAAATACTTGCATATCCCACTATTAGCCTCCCATTGTCATAAATAGTGGAAGGCGTTAATTTTATAAAGTATCTCTTTTTACTATGATCAATTGATATTATTATTTTTTTATTATAAAAATTTATATATACTTGTGGTCTAAAGTTACCCCAGAATTTTAAAATAGCAGCCACAAGTTCCAACACTCTGGCAACTGCTTTATTGTTAAAATCATGAGCCTAATAAGCACCAGCGAGCTTAAAACTTGCCAGTATTCCAACAATAAGTGCTAATTATAGCTATGAGATAATCCTTCTATGTTCTATTAAGAGGCCACTTGGGTGCAAAGTGGTCTAATGTATTAACATACCTGTACCTCCTAAATTAGTACACCAATATTAATTCACAAGATGTAACTTTTTTACTTTTAAAAAAATGATTTAATAATGCACCTATATATGGATAACCTGAATGTGCTTATCTAGTGCTGTGAGAGGCCTGCTGACTTCCAAATTTAAAGTATTTCATTTTTCATATTTGTTCATCTCTTTATCTCCATCTTTTTTATTCATCAAAATATGATGTAACTCTAATCAAGCACATTTTGGGATGATTTTGCATTGATCAAATATTATAATCACGCTTAAAATCCTCCCAATTATAGAGTAAATTTATTATCACTTGGTCTAATACTATTGTTTTTTATTCAATTTATGGTAAATTTTGACTAAAGGTTTTTCTAGTTATTGCATTGACCAGCAGAGAATTGACATAGTATGATTGAACTCATCTAAAGGATGAGTTTGGCTAGAAGACGCCTGAGAGGTATATAATACTGGTGCCTGGCTAGTTAATAAAACATCATTTAATATCAGTCATTAACAACTTACCATCTTATCATTTATATCTATCATTTTTCTATCTATTGTCCATCTATTGTTAATACCTGCTATATATAATCCACATTTAATAAGTTTTTTGTATGCTTACTTCCTGAGTAGAAGTACTCAGCTATATAGCTACCAGGGAAGTAGTCCCAATTATTTAGGAGTATTTTCTATATTTATTTTGAAGACAGAAGTATCATTGAGACCATCTAGTACTAAAAAAAGACAGAAGTCTCATATTTTTATAACCAGTAGACTTAAAAAGGTGAACATACCAGAGTTACTTGGTTTTTTATTGAGTATATTAGAGTATCTACTTCCTGATTTTAAACTGGATGTTTTCTTTATAGAGAAATTTTTATCAAAATTTACCTTGTTAATCATTTAGCTTGCACCATCAGCTAAAACTTAACATTTTGGTGTTTACTCAAACTCCACAACTATATAATATAAACTTGGACGAACAGATCTGAAGATTGCCCAAAGATATAGTGATAATGAGTTGTAAAATTATGACATTCAGTACATCAAAAGTTTTGCATTCAATTATTCTGACAACGAGAAGGGGAATGATCACCCATTAGAACTAATATCAAATATGAATAGGATAAACTATACCCTCCAATCAGGCCAAGTTTAACTAGGCCAATATTAAGGAAATTTTGAAGCCCTGTTTCAAGGTTATAAGCTCAGCTCCTTAGCAGTTGACCCAAGCTTTTGTCTTTTTTTTATTATATAAAAGAAGAAACCCTGAAGCACAAAATATGTCAAAGATATAGAGAGGTGCCATGGCTGCCTTGGACCAAAGATTCAGGAGAATCAGACTAAACAGACAAACACTTGGTTAGCTTTTTGCCACCATCTATTAAAAATGCTATAAACATTTTTGCTCACCAAAATCACGAGCTTGTACACCTTTAACATGTAAAGAAGAGGAACAGTTGGCTCAATCTTGATTGTTGGAGAAGCTTGATATAAGATTTGCAGATGCGCGCAAAGCAATTGTTGCTAACCATGGAGCCACCACAGGAGCTCATGCCCAAATTGGTAAAATACTAATTTAGATTAACAAAAGTGTCCTGAAAGTAGCAACACAAGTGTTGAACCATCTGGATTTTCTAGTCAATTGAAATTTGATATCATCAACCACTGAATTAGACTCAAGTTCCAAAACCATTATGTATCATCTAATATTGAGAAACTCTTACAGCAGAGTCATGTGGCATGGAAAAACTATCAAGATCTGGAAGAAAAATGTATCAAGCTTTAAGAATATGTTCGTGCTGAATTTTCTGCAAATGAAAAGAATAATGAAGCATTAGCAAAATTACCTATGGAACAAACAGAGCAACCAGACAACTCAGAAATTAAGGCCAAATTAGCCAACTTATGGTTGAATATCTCCAAACTATGAACCTTAAATGCTATCATATTCAATGAGAGAACTTAAATGGAGAATTGATTATTGCTCATTAATTCCAGAATGCAGAAGATGCCAGAGATAATCAAAGCACTTTTGGCCAGATATGCTATTGCTTAAGCCAATCAGAATCAAGTCAATAAGGAAATTGGGTCTTTCAAGAACAATAGTTGCAAACATGAGACTAATCTTGGGGGTGGTGAGGATGAAAATATGACACCAAAATCATGCAATTATGGTTCAGAAGTTGCGCCAGTCTCAATTTTAGAGTACAGACTCTAGTTATCTGGAAGCATACCATGGGGTGGAGGAAGATTATGTAATGGACTTGTCAAATGCATGAATTACTCCTTGTATACTGACTTCTATGCCTACTCTGATTTGCACACAAAACCCATTATGCCTGAAAATTCTCCAGGTCTTACAAACTTAAGAAGAGAAACTGCCCCTCCTGGTAGGGACTCAGGCAAAGACGATTTCAAACCTCTGAATCTTCCAAAATTCAATAAAGAAGGCAATGTCTCTTCTTTTTTATCTTTTTATAGATTGCCATGAGAGGAGCATCAGATCACGTGAAGGCATCTGCTTTTATCAATTCCTTGGATTATCACAATGATGAACTAACAATGTCCTACTTAACTGAAGGATGGTCTTATGCTGAGGCCAAAGAAGTTATTATATGAGAATTTGGAGGGCCTGAAAACCTTGAAACCCACAAAACAGAGCTTTTATACATTGAGTTCAAACCAAATGAGACCATAAAGAACTTTGCAGATCAAATTATCATATGGCTCAAGTACCCCTTGGATTAAACACTATGACCAAATTTGATGTAACAATTGTAATGGAACACGCTGTAAAGCCCTATCATGATTGAAGTGAGTTAAGATTCCTAATTTTAATCATGATATTGAAATAAAAATACTTGTGGACTATTTATGCCTCTGCGCAAGCAGCTTTGAGGCACTAAATCAGCCAAATAACCAGCAGAGAGTGTGCTATCCCCTAATTAACAATACTGCATCTTATATCTAGGGTAAATGGAAAATTTTAGGGTCAAAAAGCTGATCATTCTCAGCCTAAGGCCACCACTTGTCATCATTGTGGCAGAAAATGGCATTATGAAAACAAGTGTTATACCCAAATTGATGCAAAACCTGGAGTCATTGTAGTTCTTAAAACTGCACAAGGGGTTATAATCAGGAAAAGTACAGGTGGGATTAAGGCTGAATGCTCTACTGCCACCACCCATAATGAAAACATTCCTCCTAATCCTGACAAACCATTTTTTTCCAGACCATTATAACAAAGATTCTTTGCATCAGATTATGACTGATGATGTACATCTGGTCATGGCCAGATCAATAAATAGCTGAAAACAAAGAGGAGCTTTTGAAGAAGCCTCAAATTGAAATAGCTAAACCATATGCTAAACAAAAAACAGATCACGGCCTTGATCCAAAACTTATCTCTCCCACAACCTACTATCCCTTAAAAATTTACAGGTTGCAAGTTCCATGCAGACTTTGGTAAAACTTCCATGAAATCTTTTTCTACTTTAAATCACACTTAAAGTCAGACATCTCCGATTCTATTCACCTAATAAACACTTATGACTATACTCTGAGCGTATTTATGCTTATTAAAGTTAATAAGGTCCGTGTTCAAGCTATCATTGACTGTGGCTCTCCTGTAAATTTTGTAAGCACTAAGTTGGTAAAGAAGTTGGGAATAGCTCTGTGTGTTGGACATGACCAAGGGTATGGCACTGCAGGAGATCTTACCACCAGAGTTCTTGGGGCATATAGTGCCTTGCCTATAAGGTTAGGATCTATATTGGTATCCGCCCTGACTATAGTTCTGTGTAATAAGAACAATGAAATACTTATTGATAATTTTATGAAGTGATATGGTAAGGTTACTAGTCATAAGGATGACACCTTAACACCCTAAATCATATTATTTTCTATATTATACAAGAAGCATGAAATCAGGACAGATAAATCTAATCTGTTCATTAGTTTTGCTTATCAGATGGTATAGTCCCTATAAAATACTCGTAATTAACACTCCATGTCAAGTCATTGCCAACACAAAATTACAAGTCTAAGGGCATACCCCTTTGATAAAATAAGGAGCTAACTTTGGACTCAGGAATGCAGGCAATAGTCCCAACTAGGGTAACAGTTTGGGTCCCAGATTGACTTTACAGCAAAATTTATCAGTCTTAGTCTCAAACTTGATCCATATCAAATGTAGTCCCTGGGATAATTATTTCAGGACATCAAGATATTAAATGCCCTCTGCGCAAATATGCAGAATTGGCCCATTTTGGTTAAAAGCACTAGGTGGTTGTCTATCTCTAAGTGATTTTGTTATTAAGATAACCTTTTTCATGAGTTTGGAATTCTGGATGAGCTAGGGCTTTACAAAGAAAATTTAAGTTATGTTTATAACTTTGTATCTGTGGCTAATCTGGGTATCTAAATGAGCAAGTGAAGGACTGAGTATGAGGTTTCATAAAAAATACTGCGAAGAATTTTACTAATGATGATTCTAACTTGTGGTGTACAAGAGGAGTAACACATATGATAGATACTGAGGATCATGTACTTATCCAATAAAGGCTGTCTAGATGTTCAAAAGCTATTGAAAAGGTAATAAAAAATTAGATCTTCTTCAGCATGGTATGTTGATACCAACAAAGAGTCCATGGGCTGCCTTAATTTTGATCATAAAAAAGAAAAGTGGGAGTAATGGGGCCTTTATTGACTACCAGAAGCTCAATAACATTTATGAAAAAGACTTTTATCCTCTCCCACGTATTGATGATGCCCTAGGTAGGCTTGGAAATGAAAAGTACTTTTTAGCAATGAATTCAAAGATTGGGATTGGCGGATCAATATGCCCAAAGCTTAGTGAGAAAGATACGCCATTGTTACATGATAAGGGATATTTCAGTCAATAGCGATGCCCAAGGACTCTCCAACGCTTAAATAATGTTCCAGAGAGCAATATAAACCATCCTGGGAGATCTTGAATTGTCATTTAAACTAATGTATTTAAATATAAACGTTTTAAGCTGCACATCTGAAAACCATCTGAATCATCTGGAAGTGTTTTCTAGAGTTTTAAAGTTGCGAATTTTTAAGATTAAGCCTTAGTAGTGTCAGTTTTTGAGACTATCTGGAGTACCTTGGATTTTATTGACAAGGAAGGTCTTTGGACACAATCTCCAAATTGTAAGACATATCAAATGAAGAGGCCCAAATCCAAAAAGGATATTCAAGTTTTCCTGGGTATGATCAGTTATTACCAATTTATTTCCAAATTCGCTCAAATTGGGGAACCTTTATTTTACCTACTTAGTGATAAGGTCCCTTCTAAGTGGAAGTTGGCCTGCCAGGAGGTTTTTAACCAGCTTCATTTGACCTTGTTAGTTGCACTAAATGATGATATCCTGATTTTGACCAAGAATTCATTGTCCAGACAGATGCATTGCTAATGGAAGTAGAAGCCTTTCTGTCCCAAGTTAGGGTAGATGGAAAAGAGCACCCAGTAGCTTACGCCAGTCAGACCTTAAGTGCCTTGATTGAGGTTATACCATGACAAAAAGGTGTTGTTTGGCAGTTATTACACCTATAAAAAGTTTTAAGTTTATCTACATTGGACATCTTACTGTAGTTACTGATCACGCATCTCTCAGCTGGCTCTTTAATTTGAAAGAGCCAGAAAGACGTTTGGCTCGCTGGGTGCTTAAGCTACAGGCTTACAACTATACCATAAAGCATTAGTGTGGTACTAAGCATCAGAATGCCAATTTTTTGTCTTTCCTGCCCATTGTAGCAACTCTATGTCAGCCTGCAGACGCCTTATTTCAAAAATTGGTTAGTGGAGATTTTCTTAAAACCTAAATTGGTCCAAAAATTCTCTAACTAAGAAAGGACACCCCTATGGAAAAATGTGTTCTATTTAAGGGTATTAATGGAAAGAGATACATCTCTTCTCATCCTTCAGCCCAAACAGATCTAATTTTGGCTGCTCTTAAGGCCAATGACATGGTTTAATTCAAGAAGACGTAGGACAACTCAAGAAAATTATTATTGAGAATCAATGCATTTTTATATGCATGAAACCTTGAGTTGTTGTAAAGAGTGCTGGGTGAAAAGCCTTTCCAAAAACTACTTCACACCATATTGTTCAGCTAAAGTTCGCTTGGCACACCATTTCTATAGACATGGTTGGACCCCTCCTTATTAGCAATGCAAAAGTTAAATACATTATTGTAGCAATCATTCAATTAATTAAATGAGTTAAAGCCAGAGCTATTTAGGACTTAGGAGCTTCAGCCACCACAAATTTGCCTTGGAGCAGGTTATTCATTAGCATGGATGTCTACAATTTATATTGATGGATAATGGCCTAATTTCACTGCAAATATCCACCAGAAGCTTAATGAGCTAATGGGGTATGAGGCGTGCTGTCAACTCCATATTTCCCAGAAACAAATGGCGCAGTTGAACAAGTGAATGGAATTCTTGTTAAAATTCTCAAAAAGTTAACTTCTCAAAAGCCCTCAGAATGGAGTACGTTTCTCAGTTCAGCCATATTTTCTTATGATATCTTGTACCATTTGGCCACAAAAATGTCTCCTTTCCAATTGCTTTATGAGAAGAATCCAGCCCTGCCGCAGTTATTATACTCCATGCTTAAAATACCCCCAAGATCTGACCTGTACTCAGTATGTCAAGCGGCTTGAAGAAACTTTAACCAAGCTGCAAGCCCAGGCCTTTGATATTAACCTCAAACTCTGGATTTCCTGATGTGAAAAGGACCATAAAAATTGATATAATATTCCAAAATTTGTTAAAGTGATGAATTATTATTCTGTAATACTCAAAGTTTGGGCCAAAATCACAGGTTAAATTAAAATTGGGCCATTCCATTAGATTTAATTAGTAAAACTTCAAACTTCACCTACATAATTGAGGAGAAAAACTCAGGACATGTACTTTATTAAGTGCATGCTAAATTACTAAGAAAATATTATAGCTGTACAACTAAGCAAGAGAAAATAGCAAGATTATATAATGGAAACAAAAAACCTTAAGGAAAAGAGAAAAATTGATAGAAGCTGAAAACTATATATTAGTATATGCTAAAATGGAAAAAATAGAGAAAACGTTAAAAAATTTTATAAGTATTGAATAATGCTCATTTTATTCCTCAGCTTTGAGGAGGGGAGGTAAGTTGGTTCTAATTCTTACTATGCATGCACCAATTCGCCCAATTCAACCTTGGGGAATGAGAAACAGAGTGGTAGTAATATAGAACCAGATGCATCATGTGCTAGTAGCTGCGGATTTTCAACAGACAATGGAGAGGGGAGCCGCCAAAACAATCATGGTAATCTGTTCAAGGCTGCAATCAGAAGGAAAACACATGTCTAAAAGGGAACAATAAATAAAAAATTAGTTCAGTACTGATAGACCTCTGGAGTTGATGCTTGAACTGATGAACTTCAGATCTCCACCATTTGACAAGGGGGAACATGACGCAATCAGTCTGAAGGCATTCACTTAAGGGGATGCATATAAGGTGGTCGAGCAAGGCCATCTTAGGGAGATATTTGTCTGCGCAAATGTTGTATAAGTCTTGAAAGGCTAATTAAAGGGCTGAACAAAAATGGACGTCATGAACATTGTGGGTAATCAACCCAAGGGGCAAAGCATAATTGAGAAGAATCTTAAGTGTCACTGACCAGGAATCAAGAACCTCCTCCACAAAAACTTCATCTTTAAGAATATCTTGTGGCCAAATGGAGTTATCTTCAACCAATAAAAATTGAATGGGGCTAAAAAGTCGCTCATAATTGGCCCTCATATGCTCAAGAAGTTAACCTTAACGTAAGTAGTTTGAGGAATTCAAACTTGCCAAATAAGCTTGAGGCATTGGATAATAATTAAGAACGATTATAATCTGTCAATAGTTCATTGTCCTAAAAGAGAGATGAGAGAGAAAAACATGGATCCTCAAGATTGAGGATGTGGCCAAAATCATCTGCATGAAGGCCTATTGTATAGCGTGAACAAAGCTCATAACCCATGGATCTTTGTGATTATTCTTTATGGCTTAACGACTTTTCTCTCTCATTGCAATCACTTTTTCAAATTATTCAAATTAAGTCTGGATCTAGTTTGATAATCTCACAGAGGAGATTAGTCTGCGCCCATGTTAGGGAGCAGTTGGGCAAGTAAGGTAAGAGGCACAGGTGGTAGGCCCGCGACCTCCAACGTTCAGAAACGCCCTGGAGAAACTGGTGGAATAGAAAAAATAAAAAACTGGCGGTCACTATTTCCCCACAAATCCTCGCTTGGCAGGCGCGATGTAACCAGTACATCAACATGTTGCACTCTCAACCACTCCTGTCGGTGGAATATGGAGTCTGGGTGTTTCTGGATATCCAACAAACAGCTTTATGGGAAAAATTTTAGGGGGATGTGCACACTTTTTTCCCGACTGTGGTGTACATCGCACCTCACTCCATGTCACATGGTTGGCTGAAACTCAGTTTCAAAAACAAGGAGGCAGCAGACAAAGCTGCTGCAGTGCATATAGTGATCAACCTCCCTGAAGGGCAATGGGTCATCGAAACCAAGTGCACCAGATGAACAAAATCCAACCAAATTTTCCTCGCGTTTGACTTTTTGCCCACTACAGTCAAGCATGCCATTCTGAAGCAGCACCTGAAAGATGGTCTCACCATATATAGCGAGATACAATCCTTTGAGATGCAATGCTTTATGCTGATGCCACACCTGTGCACCAGCAAAGCCATTGCAGTTCTGACTCCAACTGAGGAGATTGCGAAGGACCTAACCCAGATCCTGCACTCCATTTATATTAATATCGAAGGGCATACCACCCACCATTTCTGGGTAACCGTAGACAGCACACCCCCCATCTTCACCCACTGTGACGCGTTCAGCCACAAGGCACATGCATGCCCTACCAAGGAGGGCATCACATTCCAAGAGCACCCTTGGCGGCTATGGCCAGTGGAGAGGCGCACTATGAACCAACCAACAGCACCAAAGAGGCTTTCCCGTGGGGAGCACAAGGCTGCTACCTACTAGTAAAGCCTATCTCCCCTCAAGAGCAAAAGAAGGCCAAACAGGCCCGCAGGGCCACGGCCAATGAAGCGGCCAAAGTCACCTCTGCTATCCCACATTCCCAACGCCAGGAGGACATCAAAACCTTCGCGGTGGAAGCAACTTGGGAATTCCTCAACCAATCAGATTGGGAAGCCCATGCCAATTGGGTCACCCAATCTGAGGATCTGATGGGTGACTTGATCTCACCTGACCTTTGCAACCAAGCCCCGATTAAAGCTGACTTGGTTTCCAACCTACTTGAAATTTTTTTTTGACCCAAATGTTGGTGCACTGAACTCATCCGCACTGCAAAAAATTTGTTCAACGCCAGGGAAACAAAAAGCAAAGGCAAAAGCCAACGCGAACCTCTCTGCTAAAATTAACAAAACTACCAATAGCGTTGCTGCAAACACCCGCGCTGCTGTGAAGGCCCGCGGGGATCTAGGAGGCTGGTGGGCCCAGGTGCCCACCCCCTTGCACCTAAGGTGCGATGGGGAAGCCTTCACTTTAGGGACGTTGAATATCGCCGGACTCAAGGCCTTGCCATCCCAGGATAGGAAACTGAGTTTTTTACATAAAAATTTACCCGTGGACATCCTGGCCATCCAGGAGTCCCACTGTCCATGAGGTTCCAAGGATGCTTGGAAAACCATGCTCCTCCTTCCTATCCTTCTGGTCAGAGCACTGTGGGGTGCTAGTTCAGAAAAACAATTTTTTTAATTTTCATCATTGGAATCCTTCCTCAATGGCCGAGTCCTCATTGTTACATTCTCGTGGGCTGAAGTGGTGCATGCTATTGTCAACAAATATGCCCCAACCTGTGCATGAGAGCGTTAGGAATTTTTATCGTTGGTCAAATACCTTCTGTTACCCCCTGACCCTTTTGTAATTGGTGACATGAACTGTTGGCCTTCCTCATCCCATGCCCCTCAGTGTCACATAGAACTTCACATTCTAAAGGCCACCCTTGGGTTATAAGACACACTGCCACGGCAAGCCCTGCTGCTCAAAAACATGATGCGCCATGTCCACAATGGCAAATTAAGGTCCATGACCCACATCGACCTTATCCTCACACTGGCGAAATTTTGATCTCACATTTACCACTTCCAAACAACAAAATCGAATTCTCCAACCACCGGCTGGTCTCAATAACCTACCACTTACCTGTCACAGTGGCTAAGGCCCCACATTGGTGCAAACTCCGCCCACCCAACTTGCATCGCCAGGATTTTCCACTTGGGTGGAATCAGCAACTTTGGCAAAAGAGTTTATTACACCATTTTGCGCGGACTAAATTTCCACATGGGCAGCCTTCAAAGAGGATACCATCCGCCACATTCGCCACCTCTCCTCCTGATGCTCACGAGCTACATCAGCCATCATCTCACGCGCTCTGGCAGAGTTAGCACACCTGGAATCCAACATTCCAGCCACAAGCTACAGCCCTGCTTGGGGCTTGAAGTGGGCAGAAGCAGCTGCCCACCTCAACGCGCTTGAAAGGCAACACAAACATCAGGTTTGTGTTCAGTACAGGTCCAAACACATTACAGAGGGCGACACATGCACTGCATATTCTTTTAAAAAATTCTTCACACTGTGCCAGAGCGTGGCCTGCACACAGGTGCGGAGATTGGATGATTCTGTCATGGATACGCTGGCCAAAATGGTAATTGAAATACAAAAGTATTACTCCAAGTTATAATTATCTGATTCAATTCAGCTGGCCGAAGTGGCGAAATTTCTTGACAGCACTCACATCTGCACAGTTTCCCAATACCCAGAATTAATGAATTTGATTACTCCAAATGAACTCTGGTCAGCTATCCGCAGTGCACCAAGTCGGAAATGCTCAGGCCCAGATGGCATTCCATATGAATTCTATAAATAGTACTTCAAATATATATCCCCACTGCTGCTTGCCTCCCTTAACCAGAGCCTTCTGGATACGCGCCTTCTACCAGGAGGGCAAGAGGCCATCACCATCACACTCTTCAAGAAAGGGGATAAGCTAGACCTAGCCAACTGGCGCCCCATTTATTTTTCTAACATGGATACAAAAATTTTAACTAAAATCATGGCTAACCATTTAGGGATTGTAGCATCTGCCACCATCTCTCCAGAACAATTCAGTTTCATACCCAGAAGGTCGATTTGAGACAACGTGCACTCTGTGGCTAATGCATGCCAGTCCACAGCTTCTGGGGCACTTGTATTTTTGGACCAACAGAAGGCCTATGATAGAGTAAACTGGGAATACCTCAGGGCCTGCCTCCATCAATTTTGCTTGCCCCCTCGCTTCATCAACTGGGTAATGCTGCTCATGGAATCTGCAACAATGGCAGTGAGTGGCCCTGGCTTCCTAACGGAAGTAGTCCGCCCTCAAAGGGGCTTATTCCAAGGGGACCCCCTTAGCCCACTCTTATACAACTTCAGCCTTGACCCACTACTTCGAAATGTGAATGCCCACCTCACTGGGGTCCATGTATCAGGCCAAGCCCCAGTCAAGATGATGGCGTTTGCAGATGACTGTGTGGTTGAGGTGTCCAATAATAAAGATGCATGCGCGCTTGAAGCTCTCATCCAGGAATATTCCCGGGTAAGTAATGCTGCACTGAACGCTTCCAAAACCAAGATCATCCTTCTTGGTTGGTATCAAACCCGCTGGGCCCCAGCGACCAGTGCCCAGCCCGGCCCATCTGCTCGCACATGTGCTCGCCTTCTCTGCTCACCCCACACCGCCCCACTTGTGCTCCCCTTCGTACCACGCCCTACCATAGGGCCTGTCCGCCATCTGGGCGTGTGGGTGGAGGCAGGCGGGTATGCCTCAGCAGTAATGGAAAGTCGTATTATAGACAACGTGACAAAGCGCATCGCCTCCCTCAGAGCCCACCCTACTTCCCTTACTGGCAGGGTTGTTTTAGCCAACTCTATGCTCCTCTCCAAAGTCTAATTTTGGAGCCCACGCCATCGCCTTCTCCCCAAGTTTTTTCAAATCTATGTATGCCCTTCTTCAAGGGTGGCTTTGGTCAGGCCGCCCACCTCCAGTGCAGCTTGAGGTCATGTTTGGCCCTTGTCGTCATGGTGGCATGGGCCTGCTCGACTTTAAAGCCCATGCTGCCAAGATTCTGGGCACCTGGATTGCGGCCATCACCGCCCCTACGCTCCCCTCCCAACACTGGTCCCGCGCGGCCCACTCCAACTTCTCCCACACCCTGGGCCTTAACAATCCATTGAACCCTCACTCCTTGATGAAATATCTAGCTTCCCACACATTGGCCACAAGTCTCACGGTACTAAAACCCACTACAAACGAATCCTCCTCTCCATGCAGAGCGCTGAGTGGAGAATTTGTATTAGTGGACACACAGCACAGAGAGGCCGCGCCTCTCCTCAGTTCACACAGGAGGTACAGGGGCTACCCATTCAAGATGGCTTGATCCCCACACGGCCCCATGTCCTATCCAGGATGGACTACCTGGACATGATGGACATCCCTTATTCCATTGAGACCCAGAAGACTACTTGGAAATATGCACACCACCCTCTGTTGCAGCCTCAAATCCGCTCCCATGTGTGGCGCTGCCTGAGGCGGGTGTACCGTACAGCTGAGGGCTCTAACGCTTTACAAAAATCCTGCGTCATGTGTGGCCAGTATGGAACGCTGTTCCACCGCCTGGAGAAGTTCCCTACCTCAAAAGTGATATGGCGCGAAGTTCAACGTCTGTTTGACTAGGATCAAACACATCCATTCAGTCTGTCAAGAGATATGTTTTCTATATCCATGGTATCCTCCCTTCCACCCTCCCTCCGTGCTCTGGTGGTCGCAATCACCATGTGGACTATCCACACGATTGTCTTGGATGCCATCGCAGACTCCACCCCCACCCTCCCAGAAGCTGTCCACAGATTCCGGTCCCATTTGGTGGACCACTTTCATGCGTGGATGTTTGGGTACCTCCCACTGCGTCGCCAACAGCTGGTCTCCTCCTAGTTCCCAGTTTGGTTCATCAAATCAGACCCTTTCCTCCACACATGTTCAATTGTGGCTACGGCCCCTTCACACGTTCCCTCCCCCTCCCCATAGTGGCGTTCCTGCTGGCAACAAGAGATAGCATCGCTTCTCTGGGGTGCCTTCCCTGTTACTAAGTTTTGTTTCTTTTGGGTCGACATTTGGAAGTGTCTGTCCCCTGGTTGGCCTTCCTCGCAATAAATTTAAGATTTTATGGCTTAACGACCTCCTCTTCAAAAAGGTATCAGGCTGAGTTGAGGTGACAACTGTAGACAGAAATAATTGGCTCAATTCTGGTTCCCACATGGAATCTAAGATCAGTTGCATTATCATCATTCAGTGCAGTCTGGAAAATTGTTGGCACTTATTGGAGATTAAGACCTTCAACATAATGGCATTAAGCTGAGTATGAACTATTGCAGACATTGAGGAATAATAAGGAACCTCAGGATTTTTATTTCAGTCAAGTTGAAGAAAATGTTAGAAGTCTGGTGGTTGACTCAAATAGTAAGCACTTCAAGAAAACCATCGATGCCAATTGATTAACTTATTAGTTAATCCTTCAACTTCCTGATTTATCATCATAATCTTTTAGATTAAACTCCTTAAACTCATTAAGTAGATCGTCTTGTTCTTAATTATCAGCACTATTAATAACTATTAGATAATCTTTTTATTCTTGATTAAAAGGCAACTTGGGGTCAGAGTGGTCTCAAGACATTGACTTATTTGCATCTCCTAGATTAGTGCTTCATTGGTAATGCACTAAAGCGGAAATTTAATTTAATTATTAAAAAAAACTTAATAATGCACTTATATAGTATAACCTAAAGAGGGCATATCTAGTTCTGTGAGAGGTCTCTGGATTCTTTATTTGTGGTATGTCATGTTCTATATTCATTTATCAATATTATCCCTATCTATTGTAAGATGTCAAAATATGACGTAGCTCTTGAGCAGGTTTTGGGACAATTCTGCGTTGTGAAAAAGTCACTATTGCGCCTAAAATCCCCCAAACTATAAGGGTAAAATTGCCATCAATTAAGCTGATACAATTGTTATTCTAGTCAATTAATGTAACTAAATTGACTTGGTAGAATTTCATAGTTTTTACTATGACTAGCAGTGAAATGGCATAATATAAATGAGCCCATCTAATAGATGAGTTTTTCCATGAGATGCCTGAGAGGTATATAATACCAAAGCCTAGCTGATTAGTAAAATATCATTTAATTTGGTCATCAGCAACTACCATCTTATCACTTATTAATTATCATTTTGCCATATATTGTCCAATGTTGTTCATAACTGCTATCTATCAGGAAAGTGGCAGATAAAGTTTAAATTGGCCTGCCATTTGGAGTGTGAGAGCACCCAGAAGATGAGCCAGAACGCCAGAGGCATTGCTTCTCAGACAACGTTAAGATGGGTCAGGAGGTAGGTGAAAAGTGAGCACCAATGAACACAAAATTGAGAAGCATCCAAGCAAAATAGCCTGACTGTCACAGCCCCAGAGCATGCAGGATCAGAAGTGGAGAAATGCTGGATTGAAACATCAAATTTGGGCTCCCCATGAGGGGGTTGGAATAGAGCATCAGCAAAAATGAAGATATCACATGGAATGGGGATAATTTTGCCCACAAAGTGCTGAGATGCTGGAGGCAGATTACTTAGGCGATTGAAAACTTTAACAGGTCTTGAGTGTTGAGCTCAGTTAATGGAAGAGAGCTATAAAGTTGCCAAAATGGTTAAAAGGGCCCAATTACTGAATAACCTATAATTCAACATCAGCGGGTGTCATGGGATACCAGAGAGGATCAATTTATAATTAGTAAAAAATATTCAGAAAAAGGAAATTTTATTGTTAATTTTGTAAATAAATTAACCATCAATCCTCCTGTGTGAAATAATTTCTTATATAATCATTTGATTTGGAAATAACTTTGGGCTGCATGGTATGGGTTACTTGAGTGTCTGACCTAAACCAGCGGAGCTTTGAGTTGGAGGGGGCTATTCAATTTAAACTGAATCTGAGTGTGTAGGTGGCAGGTAAGTCATCATTGGTTTGTCCTCAGATGCCTGAATCACGGTTATGCTGCAATTATGCCAATTTAAGCAGTGACGTCTTGTTCAATGAGTAATGGGAGCCTCCCAGGGCCATCCCACGTGAAAAGTTTTGGCATACTTCAAATGGGCTAGTTCCTCTTCTGGAATAAGTTGGAGTTTCGATCATCTATTTTATGGAGACAATAGACCAAATGTGACGTTAGTTAGGATATAAACTCCTTGAAAAATGATAATTCAAAGCTGTATTATTTTTGTTTACTTGGACAATGACTCGCTGCCCTGATCCTAAGTTTTTTCAACTTAATATAATAGAAATGTAATAAATACAAAAAGTTTGTATACTAAACAATTAGCTTGTATTGTTAAAAATTTAAAAATATTAGTATCAACTTGGAGATAATTTATAGGGTTTGATGTTAACCACCTCTTACCCATGCTGCCTCATTTTTGATGACACTTAGCCAGAGAAAAACGTAAAAAGTTTATCTGGGGGTCTACAAATTTTTTGACTTGGGGCATCTCACACGGCCTCAGGGTCAGTGTTAAATCATAATCAAGACATCATTTCTGACATGTCTGCAAATAGCTGAACTGATGCTCATCTCAAGCAATTGGCAGCACATACCAATGAGATTTGTACCACTAATTAGTAATTAAATCTATTAAAAACTTAATTGACATTAAAAGCTAATTTTGACATAGACCAACAAAGCCCATGTGCCCAAGTAATCAAGTCAACTATTATTAGGTCCAACTTGACCAACAAAGCCCCTGGGCCCATGTCATCATAGTCAAATATTATTAAGTGGAATCACTAGACCATGGATCCAAAGTTTTGATATACTTAGGAATTTTTGATCCATAATCACTGATATTTTTGATATAATACATAATAAATTAGCATCAGCTTTTATTATCATTTCCCCTATCAAATTACCCAATGATTTTGGTCCAGTCAACCATTCAACATTTCCCCCTCCTTGACTGGATAAAAGTGGAAGGTATTCTTTTTTCCTTGGTCAAAACATCCAATTTTTCTTATCCTTCAGAATATGATGCTACTTTTATAGCCTTTTGCCCTGGATAACTTTTCTTCTTAAATTCCACACTTCCATCCTGCATGCTACAGTTAGCTCACGCGTTTTGCCTTTGTTTCTTAGGCTGGTTCAACTAGCTATGCTTCAACATTTTCCAAAAGTTAGACTTCTATTCCTGAAGCAACTCCAGCAATCCTTGGCAAACCCAAACTGGCCCCTTGGCTTTGATCTCACTCTCCTTCTTCTCCCAAAGAGGGGTCATTTAGCCCCATTGGTGATGAGGCTTTATTAATAAATTAAATTTATTTTTCTTAATTGTTATTTTTTCATTTTTATAGATTTTTTTTATATTGTTTTTTATTTTTATTTTATGTTTTGTATATTTTTCATTTTCCATAATTCATAATTTTTTAATAAGAATCAATAGAGCTTACTAAGTGGATTTGAAAAGAATCTGAACCATCTAGTACTAAAAAAAGAATCTGAAGTGTTAAGAGTATGCTTCAACGTATTTTAATGCTAGGACATCTGATGATGAATGTATCAATTAGTATGGGACCATCTAGTGCTAAAAAAATGTATCAATTGGTATAGCTATATTCACTCCCTCCAAGCTTGGGGTATCTGCTGCATTGCTCGGCCCCTCAGCTAGAATATTTCTAAGTATCTTTTGAACATATGGTTTAGTGACTACTTCAGAGGCTTCAGGGATGACAACCTTACTCTGAGAGCGAGTTACCATAAGTATGTTTGTAAATTCTTCATTTGGTGCTAATACAGAATTCATTTTGCTGGTAATTGAGGCCCCATGGTCTGCATTTTCTTGTTAGTCAGGCGGTACTGGTGTTTTTGGTACAATAGAGCATTCACAGTTATTTTGTTTGTTTTTTCCCTTCGCTTGCGCGTTATCTGGAAGGACTACATTGACATTTTGCTGATGGCATTGGGAAGCAAAGTAACCTTTACAATTGCAATTAAAGCAAGTAATCTCACTCATTAGGCTTGGGGCTCTTGTATTTGAGTTTTTATCAGTTTTTACGGGTGGATATCTGTCAGTATTATTTATATTGTAGGGTTTTCCAACAGAGGCAGCAGGTTTTGATATGTATCCAGTATTGGGAGGGCCAAATTTTGTGAACATCTGCTCAGATAATTGACTAATTCTGATATTGCAAGATTTTGCACAAAAGCAGGCAATAAAGTGTTCAGCAAATTTTGGTGAGATTTTAATGCATGTTATAATGTAATTTTAGCTTCAAATTGACCATAGCCTTTGTGCCTAGGAGAACTTGAGCTTCACAATAGAATTGATCTGCAAATTTGTCAATTGGTTCATATCTCATAAAGAAAATGTTCATAAACATAGATTTTATAGTTAACATTTGTTCAGGACCTCCAAATTCATGAAGCACGGCCCTCTTGACTTCAGCACAGGTTTGTTTTTCATCCAAATGAGGCACAATTAATTCAATACTCCATTCTTCTAAGCAGTTGACCATAGCGGCCGCTTTGTTATGGTCACTGGCCCCATACATGGCCATTTCAAAGCGTTTGATAAAAGTGTCTATATTTCCATTCTTATTAAAGAAAGGCAGGTTTGATGGTTTGTAATTATTATTCTCCTGTTCATGAGTATTACGATTACTTCTCTGCTGGCTTGACCAGGCGTCTCAGGGCGCTGAGGCGCTACACCATGGTTTGAGGAACTTGGGTTGGCCAAAGCAATCATTCTACGTGGCAAAAGCCGATGAGGTTTAGAATTAATCTCATATTCAGAGGCATCACTGTCAGTAGAATTGCTTTAGGCGTGTTGGTTTTGATCATTGTCCCAATCTTTCAGTATTGCAATTTTCTCATTCAGATTAGTCAGTTAAAAATTTAGATCAGAAGTTACTTGATCTTTCTCTCTGATTAATTTCTTTAATTCATTCACTTCTTTATGTTGAGCATTATTTTACTCATTAATACAATTAACTTCTTCAGTGAGATTAACAAACTGATGACTCATTATGCCCACTGAATTTTAAAATTTTATAAAATCTCCTTGAAAATTGATATAGCCAGGGGTTGCTCCCCTGCTCAGCATGGTCACCATCTGCGTTCCAGGCCATGAGCGCCACTTGTTGAAATTTTGGCCTACTTCAGATGGGCTGGCTCTTCTTCTGGAATAAGTTGTAGTTTCTATCATCTATTTTATGGAGACAATAGACCAGATGGTGAAAATAGTTAGGATATAAACTACTTAGAAATGATACTTCAAAGCTGTATTCTGCTGTTGTTTACTTGGACAATGGCTCTCTGCCCTGAACCTTCTGATCTCAAGTAAATTCTCAACTTAATACAACGGAAAAGTATTAAATACAAAAATTTGTATTTCAAACAATTAGCTTGAAGTAAAAGTCTATTGTAATTTATTAGTATCAACTTGGAGATAATTTATAGGGTTTGATGTTAACCACCTCTTACCCATGCCGCCTCATTTTTGATGGCACTTAGCCAGAGAAATAATGTAATAAGTTCATCTGAGGATCTACAATCCTTTCAACTCAGGGGCATCTCACACGGCCTCAGGGTCAGTAAGAAATTCATTATATCTCAAAAACAGCGTTTCTGACATATCTTCAAATAGCTGAACTGATGCTCCTATAAACAATAGGCAGTAAATCCCAAGGTGATTTGTGCCACTAATTAGTAATTAATTAAATTGAAAACTCAATTGACATTAAAAGCTAATTTTGACATAGACCATTAAAGCCCATGTGCCTAAGTCATCAAGTCGACTACTATTAGGTCCAACAACCAACGAAGCCCCTGGGCCCATGTCATCATAGTAAAATATTATTAAGTGGAACCTCTAGGCTGCGGATCCCAAGTTCAGATTTACTTAGGATATTTTTGGTCCATAATCACTGATAATTTAAATATGACACATAATAAACTAGCAGCAGTTAATATTATTATTTCCCTATTAAATTACCCAACGATTTAGGTCCAGTCAACCATTCAATACCACATATAGACGGTCCCAAGTGGTCAGGAACAGGTTTGGGATGCCCAACCCACCTGAACTTGATTGCTCTGGCGTCCATTAGGACTTATGGGGTTCAGCGGATTGAGGTTTTTTTCAAAGTGAAGGGTCATTGTTTTAACTGATTAAAACGAGTTTAAGATCATCCTAGAGGGGGACTTGCCACATCCATCTCATGCGGATTTTTATTTTCTGAGAATTAACAGAAGATTTCTTTAATCCAGCATAGCAATTATCTGGCTGTTAACACAGGGATGGGCGACGGAACCTTTACAGGGTATGCCATAATCCACCTCTCATCCACCATATGGGCAAGGTCGCCCTGGGAGATGAAGGGGGCTGCCAACCTCTTTGGACCCTTAATAAAAGGGAAAGGAAATACTACCCAGTCCAAGCACAAGGGATGCTCCCATGGACTTACATTATCCTTCTTTTTTCAAGTGGGGGAGCACTACCACTAGGTAACTGGGCGAGGGCCACGTTCTTATGAGCCTTGGGTACCTTGAATGCCATCAGCATCAAGATCTCTAAAGGAGGGTGGGGAGCGTCAGGGTGTGCAGCATGAAAGGCCTTGACAACCTCTGAACAGTTTACGCAGTCCAAGCACTGACCCAGCTATTCTCATAGGCCAGGTAGCCCTTCCAAGAAATTAAATATTGAACTGATCTGCATGAGCGCTGGGAAGCCAAAATAGCGTCAACTTCATCTTCCTCTGACCCTCAATAATAATGGGTTCAGGTTCCTTTGGAATCACCCCTTTGAATGAGGCCACTGAGAGGTGTGAAAGTTGGGGTGTTGCTTCAAATGCTCCAGCAACTTCAAGCAGAAGACACCATTCCTCAGGTCCTCTTCTATCAAGTGAGGGTCTGATCTTTTGATTGCAAATTTTTGTGAGGGCACACGCATGTGAAAGTGCTGCAAGTTCAACATGAAATCTGTCCCTACCTTAATCTTATGTTCTGAAAGGCGCTTCTGGTCCACAAACCCTTTATAGTTACTAATGGCCTTGGCCAGGTATTCCCAAACCAAGGACTGGGTGGCACGAATGTGTTGAGCATGGTCAACTGCAGCAGCACCTCTGGGTGAATGCATGGACCCACTAAAATGGTATTTTACCCCAAGGTGGCTTCATGTGGGATGAGCCCATGAATTCGTGAGTCCAATTGTTATATGCAAATTGGGCAAGCAGAAGATTGTCCGCCCAAGTATCCTGAGCAGCAGCGGCATAACACCAAAAATCTTGTTCCAAGATTTTGTTGACCCACTCAGTTTGGACATCAAACTGAGGATGGTCCACGGTAGAGTGACATGGCATAACTTTCAAAACTGCCAATAGTTCATTAAAACCGCGCCATAAATTTGGTATTACGGTCACTTATGATTTCCTGAGGTAAGCCAAAAATAGAAAACACATGCTTTACAAACAAGCGAACAGTCTCCTCAGAGGTGATGGTGTAAGAGCAAGAAATAAAAAGGGTATATTTAGTGAAGCAGTCTATGACCACCTTAATTGCTCAAACCTATTGGAGCTTGGAAGCTCAACAATGAAGTCCACAGCACTGATATCCATGGCCCCTCCACCTACTTCATATGTAACAATCGCAATTGCACATGAATCCCATAAGGTTGGGAATTATGAGATTCATGTGTGTCGATAGTTGCAATTCTATTATTCTGAGTAGGATTTTCCTATTTGGGTCAATAATGGAATAAATTTAAATAAATTTAGTTCGCCTGATTGGTTGTACATTCTGAGGTTCTCCTCCATTTCTCCTCTGAGTTGCCTGGTTGCCATCAAATTGGGAAGCTTTTGCGCCCCTCATTACCCACAATTCTTCTAGCCTTTTTTTGGAAGTATTTCAAAGCAAGTTGAAGCCCCGATGGGCCCTCACTTTGGAATTCTATTCCAACTTCAAGTTCACTTCTTCCAATAAAGGCTGCTATTTGCTATTTGCTAATTCATTTTATTTAAATTTAGTTTTTTAACGCGAGTTGGTGGCTAGCAGATGGCGGTGCTCCAGGGAAAGGGGGTGGATGCGCTGGACTCCTTTTTGGGGAGGTCCTGCCCTGGCTGGTAGGGAGCCAGAGTGGCCCGATGCAACAGAGGCTGGTTAGCCGCACATTGGCCCATTGACCCCGTGAGCGGATAGAGGTTTTGGGAGGGACCTCTGCCCATGGTCCAAGGTGATAGAGGCCAGTGCACCGCACCTTGGCACAGCGTGCCTGGCAAGGCTGTCTAATTGGACAGGACCAATCAGAGTTGGTACAGACACATTTGGGGGTGAGTGGTATAGGGCCAGTGGCAGACTGGGCCTTGGGAGCCCAGCCCTGGCATAATTCCAAAGTTACCCTTTCTTGGTGGGCTGTGCTTTCAGGCAGCCCACAAGATGGCCGCAGTCAATGTCCCAAGCATCGCCGCATGTTATCAGTCCCTTTCATTAGTTTGTGGGGCCTTCCAACAAAGGGGATGAGGAGCTTGGGGGATGGGCCAGACTGCTGGCAGTTGATGGCCTCTTGTGCCCGCCAGGAGACCTCCAGAGAACCCGATAATTTGATATAGGGGCTTTGGATTCAGTCAATACCCCAAGATGCTCACAAAAAAGGTCCTCAATTAAAAAATCATTGGTTGCTGCACGCCTGCCTTGCCAGTTCAGGTCTGAGTCTGCCAGTATTTCCTTTTTAGGAAAGGGTAGTGTAATGATTGTGATTGCACATGAATCCCATAAGGTTGGGAATTATGAGATTTGTGTGTGTCAATAGTTGCAATTTTGTTATTCTGGGTGGGATTTTCCTATTTGGATCGATAACAAAATAAATTTAGATAAATCAGTTCGCCTGTTTGGTTGTTCGTTCTGAGGTTCCCCTCCATTTATCTGCCAAGTTGCCTGGTTGCCATCACTCAGGAGGCTTTTGCACCCCTCATTACCCACAATTCTTCTAGCCTTTTTTGGAAGTATTTCAAAGTGAGTTCAAGCCCCAATGGGCCCTCACTTTGGAATTCTATTCCAACTTCGAGTTCACTTCTTCCAATAAAGGCTGCTATTTGCTAATTCATTTTATTTAAATGTAATTTATTTAATGCGAGTTGTTGGATAGCAGATGGCGGTGTTCCAGTGAAAGGGGGTGGATGCGCTGGGCTCCTTTTGGGGAGGTCCTGCTCTGGCTGGTAGGGAGCCAGAGTGGCCCAATGTGACAGAGGCTGGTTAGCCGCACATTGGCCCATTGACCTCATGAGTGGATAGAGGTTTTGGGAGGGACCTCTGCCCAGGGTCTAAGGTGACAGAGGCCAGTGCACCGCACCTTGGCACGGCATGCCCTACCAGGCCGTCCAATTGGACAGGACCAATCAGAGTTGGTACAGCCATATATGGGGGTGAGTGGTGTAGGGTTGGTGGCGGACTGGGCCTCGTGAGCCCAGCCCCAATATCATAGGGGAAAGGGGCCATTATTACCCAACCAGTCTAATTTGGACCACATGAATGTTATACACTCAGCAATTCATGCCACAATATCCTTTGATAGGCCTGGTCAGTTAGAGGTACACTTCACTAAATCGATGCATTTTTTGTTCCCCAGGTGGCCAACTACAGGTGGATCATAATGGGCTCAGATGACTTCATCCTAGAGGAGAGGCGGCACCCGCAAGATCAGCATAAACTGGATAAGACCCTCATCTAGAGAATAAAGTGAATTTTTGGAAGTTGGAAAAGATATCCACTATAAAAGTTCCTACCCTCTGCGCAAGCCGTCAGGGCTGCTAGAACCCTTGAGAACAAGGACGCGTCTGGACCTAAATCTGCTACTGAGACAATAGGGGGAGAAATGGCCAAAATTTTAGTTGACAGAATAACTGTTATGAGGTCTGCCTCATCTGATTCTTCCAGGCAGATTGCAATATATTGACTAAAAAAGTCAGGAAGCACATTCAGTGCTCCCTTCACAAACTCATATTTTGAATTAAAGCTGCACAAGTTGCAGTAGGTCCAATCCTGCCAGTGTGCCAAATTCTGCAGCTTGTGGAAGTATAGGAATGATTGGTGGTCTGTCCGCACAATCAACTCATGTTAAGCACCCTGCAAGAGATAGCGCCAGCGGGTCAAGGCCCATGTCATGGCAGCCAATTTTTTATTGTAGATGGCCCAGGATTACTCTGTAGAGGAAATTTGCAAGTAAAATACACAACGGGGCGTTCCAACCCATCATTCTATTGGAGTAGGACAACCCCCACAATGGTAGAAGATGCATCGCATGCTATGATGTAGGGTTTGGAGGGGTCCACATGCTTGAGGACGGGAGGCGATAAAAACACCTCCTTAATTGAATTGAATGCCTTCTGGAACTTGGGCGTCCATCATAATGGAACGTTTTTACCCATAAGCAGATGCAGTGGCACACCAACTATAAAAGAGCAGGGGAAAATTTCCTCAGAAAGAAAATTGTGCCAAGACGTTCTCAGTTGCTTCTGAGTCATTGTAGTTGGCCAATCACGGTTGGTGTCCAGTTTACTTGGCGGATTGACATACCCATATTTCAGGATGAGATTGACCATGAAGGCAACATTATCCTGGTAAAATTTACACTTTGACGGCTTGGCAAACAAACCAGTCTTATGCAGGGCAGCCATCACCGCCTCCAAATTTTCCGCGTGCTGTTTAGGTGTGGAAGAGTGAACTAGGATAGTGTTAATGTATGTGATCTCGCAGGTGAACTGGAGGTCACCTATCACATTGTCAATCATCCACTGGATTTTCACAGGCGCGTTTTTTAACCTGAAAGGCATGAATCATAATTAAAATTGTCTCTTCTTGTCCAGATGATAGTAAGACATTTCTGACCTTCTGATACCTGGATTTGATTAAAGGCGTTTACTAGAACAACTTTCAAAAATACTTGTGACTTCATGATTTCTTGACTAATTTTTGTTCTAGTGGAAGTGGGTAGGGTTATGAACCGTGTTTTGTTGAGATGACTGTAATCCATGCAGGGGCATGGTGAACCATCAGCCTTTTTTGGCGATGACAATAGGTGAGGCAACAGGGGATGGCTCCTAAAAAAACCAATCCTTCATGAGCATGTCATCCAACTATGCGTTGATGGTGACATCCTCCTCCAATGTATGCGGATACAGCGGGAAGTTAATATTCACCACAGCCACCATTATCCAAAACTTTACATCGAATGCAGTGTGCAACAAAGATGGTTGGCCTTAACTAAATCAAAAATGCTCTGGTAGGCCATCAACGTGGCTGAAAAATCTGGCAGAAGGCCCATAGGAAAAAAGGGTCATTATGATTCTCAGTTCTGAGCTTTTGTGAGAGTGTCAAAAAGTGGAAACTCGACCTCCACCTGCGCATTGGAAAAATACAGTATATTTGAATCCAGGTGAATTCTCACACGCTGAAAATGCCACAAGCCCACAACCAAAATAACTGGAAACACGAGATCTAGCATCACATAAAAGAAATTGCAAAAATTAAGCTGTTGGACTGACATGGTCACTGGGCGTCGCATCTTGAAAGTCAGCTGGGAGGCCAATGACGCAATGAACACCTCTGGACCCAGGCCCAAGTCTAATTCGAGCTGCTGGGTCAAATTCAGACTCATGAAGCTACCTGCTGCTCCCATGCTACCAGGGCCTCAAAGAAAACCCAGTGCGACCTGATCCTAATTTCAACTAGCTATAAAAAATATTCATGCTTTAGTTATTAGCATCTGCATACAATTCTGCTAGAAAAAAAGAGATTGTAACTAAATAGGGGGAAATGGTGTGAAAGGAATGAAGTATTTTTGGGTGAGGGGTTGGACTGCATTCCCTCCAGGTTGGTTATCTACCAACTGAAGGGCAGATGAGCTGGGGGTATTCTGTTCCGTCATGGAGGCAGCGTTGGCCACCATGACTAGGGCAGATACTGATTCAGCATCAGGATCAGAAACCACACTCAGTCAGCAAATCCAATCATGAAGTTACTTGTTTTAGCGCAGGAAATATGGCGGAGGGTAAAATTAATTGAAGTCGCCACCATGCAGATCTGTTCCACTGTCTCCATGGGGGTTCACCAAGTGGCGTAGTTGGAAGAAGATGAATCCAACGCTGTCCATAAAGTTGCTTGAAGATATCCATGGGGAGATCAAGCACAAGAGCTTGATTGCAGAAAGCTGCAACAAAGGAAACCAAGCATTGAGCTTTGGCGCTCACAGAGAATAAATGAAGCAGGCAGTTGGAATGTGGCATAGGAGATTTTAAGGCTGCCAAAACCAATGTAACAAGTGAGGTGGGGTCACCCGCCTGGTTGGCAGAATGTGAGAGCCCCACACCTACAGGCAGGCATCACCTACCACTGCATCCATAAGTCCACGCTCTGCTGGGAAATCTGTAAGTGAAGCTGAACTGACAGGGATGATCAAGGACCACACCTGCAACTTGGCGAGGGCGTTGAGAACCTGAATTGCAACTTTAAGGGAGGGAGCAAGTGGACCCACCACTCAAGGGTTTGGGGAAAAGGCGGAAGTCAAAGGGGTAGTTTGGGTATGGAGAATTTTTCCAAAACCACCCAAGAGTCAAGTACAAAATTGGCAAATGACTAGACAAACAACAGAAGACAAGTCACTGACTGCATGTTCACCTTGAAGATAGTGACTACTGCTGCTCCCATCTGTAACAATTATAATCACTTATGAATCCCATAAGGTTGGGAATTATGAGATTCAAGTGTGTCTATAGTTGCATTTCCGTTATTCTGAGTAGGATTTTCCTATTTGGGTCAATAACAGAATAAGTTTAAATAAATCGGTTTGCCTGATTGGTTGTTCATTCTGAGGTTTCCCTCCATTTCTCCAATAAGTTGCCTGGTTGCCAACAATTTGGGGGGCTTTTGCGCCCCTCATTACCCACAATTCTTCTAGCCTTTTTGGAAGTATTTCAAAGCGAGTTCAAGCCCCAATAGGCCCTCACTTTGGAATTCTATTACAAGTTCAAGTTCACTTCTTCCAATAAAGGCTGTTATTTGCTAATTTGTTTTATTTAATTTTAACTTATTTAACGCGAGTTGGTGGCTAGCAGATGGCGGTGCTTCAGGGAAAGGGGTGGGTGCGCGGGCTCCTTTTTGGGGAGGTCTTGCCCTGGCTGGTTTGGAGCCAGAGTGGCCCAATGCAACAGAGGCCGGTTAGCTGCACCTCAGCCTGTTGACCCCGTGAGCAGATAGAGGTTTTAGGAGGGACCTCTGCCTGGGTCTGAGGTGACAAAGGCTGGTGCATCTGCACCTTGGCATGGTGTACCCGGCAAGGCCATCCATTTGGAAAGGACCAATCAGAGTTGGTACAGCCACATATGGGGGTGAGTGGTGTAGGGCCAGTGGCGGACTGGGCCTTGGGAGCCCAGTCTTGACATAATTCCAAAGTTACCCTTCCTTGGCAGGCTGTGCTTTTAAGCACGCAAGATGGCCATGGTCAATGTCCTAAGCATTGATGCATGCTATCAGTCCCTTTTGTTGGTTTGTGGGGCCTTCCAACAAAGGGGATGAGGAGCTTGGGGGGTGGGCTAGACTGCTGGCGGTTGATGGCCTCTTGTGCCTACCAGGAGACCTCCAGAGAACCCGTTGATTTGATCTGGGGCTCTGGATTTCTGGTCAATACCCTAAAGCTGCTCGCAAAAAAGGTCCTCGGCCAAAAAAGTTGTTGATTGCTGCACGCCTGCCTTGCCAGTTCAAGTCCAAGTCCGCCAGTATTTCCTTTTTAGGAAAGGGTAGTGTAACAATCGCGATCACACATGAATCCCATAATTTTGGAAATTATGAGATTCATGTGTTGATAGTTGCAATTCCATTATTCCAAGTAGGATTTTCCTATTTGGGTCAATAATGGAATAAATTTAAAATTGGTTCGCCTGATTGGTTGTTCATTCTGAGGTTCCCTCCGTTTCTCCATTGAGTTGCCTGGTTGCCATCAATTTGGGAGGCTTTTGCACCCCTCATTAACCACAATTCTTCTAGCCCTTTTTGGAAGTATTTTAAAGTGAGTTCAAGCCCCAATGGGCCCTCACTTTGGAATTCTGTTCCAACTTTGAGTTCACTTCTTCCAATAAAGGTTGCTATTTGCTAATTTGTTTTATTTAATTTTAATTTATTTAACGCGAGTTGGTGGCTAGCAGATGGCGGTGCTCCAGGGAAAGGGGGTGGATGCGCCGGGCTCCTTTTGGGGAGGTCTTGCCCTGGCTGGTTTGGAGCCAGAGTGGCCTGACGCAACAGAGGCTGGTTAGCTGCACCTCGGCCTGTTGACCCTGTGAGTGGATAGAGGTTTTGGGAGGGACCTCTGCCTGGGTCTGAGGTGACAGAGGCCGGTGCATCTGCACCTCAACACGGTGTGCCTGGCAAGGCCATCCATTTGGACAGGACCAATCAGAGTTTGTACAGCCACATATGGGGGTGAGTGGTGTAAGGCCATTGGCGGACTGGGCCTTGGGATCCCAGTCTTGACACCATCTTGATGGGAAGGGCAGAAATGGCTGGAATTAATGGATTGTCAAATAATTCAGAGAATTGGAAGATAAAGTTTAGACTGGCCTTCCATTCATAATGTGAGAACACTCAGAAGGCGAGCAGAATGATAGAGGCACTGTCGCTCAGATAACGTTTAGATTGGCCAAAAGTAGATGAATGGCGAGCACCAATATGACATAAAAATGAGAAGCAGCCCGGAAAAAAGCCTGGCAGTCACAAACCTTAGAGCTTTCAGGCTCAAGCTTGGAGAAATGTTGGATTTAAACATCAGGTTTGGGCTTCCCCATGAGGGGGTTGGAATAGACCATCAGTAAAAATGCAGATTATCACCTGGAGTGGGGATAATTTTGCTCACAAAGTGCTGAGATTCTGGAGGAAGATTACTTTGGTGACTGAAAACTTTAAGAGGTCTTGAGCACGGTAAGCACAGTTAATGGCAGAGGGCTATAAAGTTTGCCAAAATAGCCAAAATGGCCCAATCATTAAATAACCTATAATTCAACATCAGTAGGTGTCGTGGGATACCATAGGGATCAATTTATAATTAGTAAAGATTAATTAGAAAAAGGAAATTTTTTAAAATTTTGTAAAGAATATCAGCCATCAATCCTCCATGTGTGGGATAATTGCCTAAATTCTCAGTTAATTTGGGAATAACATTAACTTCATGGAATGGGGAACTCAAATATTTAACCTAAACTGGCGAAGCTTTGAGTGGGAGGAAAGACTATTCAATTTAAACCAACTCTGAGGGTGTTATCAGTGGGACAAGTTGTCATTGGTTTATCCTCAGACGCCTGAATTGTGCCTTGCCATGATTATGCCAATTAAAGTGGCGGCGTCTCATTTGACATGTAATGGGAGCCTCCCAGGGCCATCCCATGTAGGGACAGTCCCAAGTAGTTGGTAACGGGCTTGGGATGCTCAACCCACCTGCACTTGGTTGCTCTGGCGTCCATTAGGACTTATGGGGTTCAGCGGATTGAGGTTTTGATTTAAAAGGTTTAGTTCATTGTTTTTAACTAATTTCTCCAAATTTACGATTAACCTAGGGGAGGAACGCCCCACATCCATCCCATGATGATTTTTAATTTACTAAAACCTAGACACAGATTTCTTCTATCCGCCATAGCAATTCTCCAGTTGTTAACACAGGGATGGGCGGCAGAACCTTTAGAGGGTAGGCCATAACCACCGCTCATTCACCACGTGGGCAAGGTTGCCCTGGGAAATGAGGGGGCTGCTGGCCTCTTTGGACCCTTAATAGAAAGGAAAGGGAATACCACCCAGTACAAGCACAAGGGGTGCTCCCTAGACTTACATTATCTAACATCTATGCTAGATAAGTAATGTGCGTGCTTACTTCCAAACTAGAAAATATTAAGCTATATACCTGCCAGAGAAGTAGTACCAATTATTTAGGTGTACTTAATATATTCACTAGGTTGACAGAAAGTCTCATATTTTTATATTTAATAGATTTAAGAATTGTGAGCTACCTGGGGCTAATTTGTTTCTCTAATGAATATGATTAGAGTATATACTTCTCAAATTTGATCAGGAGTTTCCTTTATAAAGCAGGTTTTTATCCTTAATTTCTCTTATTAAGTCATTTTTCTTACACCATCGGATAAACCTTTACATTGACCCCTCAAAGGTTCTTTTTAGTCTTGGGATAATAAGGGGAAGCTAGGTCTACTCTAATTCCCATGACCTCATTTTGTTCAAAAAATTATCTTAAATGAAAATTGGTAGCATTGCCCATTAAGATAACCTGCAGGCGCCCATGCCAATCGATGTATTCTAGAATAAAATTACCAGCATTGTATGATCCAACATTGTGAATGGGTTTATCCTCACTCACTTAGTCAAGTTGTCAATGGCCAAAATAATATATTGATGGTTGAAGTTGATGACAAGCAAGTATCTGATAACATCAATGGAGATTATATGAAATCCCATTTGGGATTAAATAATTGATAGTGGTGGTGGCCTTAAAGAGCTGTTGCAACTGACATTCATGACACTTAATTATAAATTTCCTGCATATCTAACCTCAAGGACTCTCAGTGATAGCTCTTCTGGATTTTCTTCAGAGTCTTGTTCAGTCCAATGTGGTTTACAATCAGATGGAATTTCATAATGATTAATGGTTATTTAATTGGGGTAGTACAAGAATCTTTAATTACTCTCAATCTTGTATAGTATACTGTTTCTGGTTTCAGTGTTATTTTAATAATCTGTAAAAATTTTCTAATAATAAGTTGCTCATAATTATATTTACAAGCCTTCATTATATCAAACCGTTCATCTGCATAAAGGGACAACGCAGAAATAATGTGTCTATATAGTCCAGGAATTCTGATGATAAAAACACAATTTGTGTATTATTTTGTGATCATAGGTCTGAAGCTTAAATGCCCATCTGGATAATATTCCCTCTTGTTATTTAAAATTTATAAATCCACTGCAATAAGGAGAGAGTTGCAACTTGGATTTTAACCATGAAGGTAAACGCGGTATTTTTTACAAGCAAAAATAATAGTAATGATTTAAGGTCCATTACATATAGTTTCTCTACGCTTAGTGATGCATGGCTGAAAAAGGGTACCAGGTGTTTCTATCCATATTTTGTTACATTGTGATAGTATGGCTATAATAGCAATCAAGGATGCATCAGATAAATGATAATTACGTAGTTAAAATTTGGGTACTGTAAAACAGGCGCCTAGTTTAAAGTCGCCTTACCCATCAAAAGCGTCCTTAAACTCTGCGGAAAATTGAAAAAACGCCCTACTCTTTGATTTTTGAACAGAAGTTCAGATAACCATGTAACCTTGAATGAGCTAATGCTACTATCCTATCATTACTAAAAACACTTACACATCTCATTTGATTTCAAGGATTTTCATATGGTCCCCAGTCTAAGCTTTTGGGGTAGGGCCATATCCCCTGAGTATCAATGATGTGTCCCATGTACTTAAATATGATTCTTAAAATCTTTTGACACTTTCTCAGTTTCATCTTTAACTGAGCTCTAGATAGTCATTTAAATACTTTATCTAAGTAGGACAGGTGCTGCTTAAAATTGCATAAAACATGTTGATATTGTCAAGATATACCAAGATGAAGCTCAATTTTTAGATCACTTTGTATGGTGTCCATGGCTCTCTGAAAGGTGGAGGCGCGTTCTAAAGGCCTTAGGGCATCCACAATGATAAATATAACCATTGGGACGTGATAATAGCTCATTTTTCCTGTTCCTAATAGGCAGGTAGATCTGTAATAGCTACTGATGTGATATAAAGCTGTAATATATCTGGCACCTCCTTATTAATTGAGGGCCATCTATTTGCTTTAAGTGATACAAATCTTTTTAGTGATTTTTTAGTGGACAATAAATTAATACTTGGTTGGAACTTACTTTTTCTTATCTATAAGTACAAGACTGGCCCAAGATCTGATAAATGGCATGGTCATGCATTGCTCCAATCTTTTAAACAAGTTCCTTTTGTACAACTTAATTGTTGACCTTGCTGTGCCTTATTGGCCGTGATCATATTGGTCTGGAATCACCAGAGTCAAAGTGATGACAAATTTCTTTAGCGCACCCCAAATTATAATCACTGGAGGCAGATATCTGAGTGTTCTTCTAAAATAAAGTTAAGGCTTGATTTTTTTTCTACTAATACCCTTCTAATTGATCTCACTTGATAAGTGTACATGTGCTTTGAGTTGCATCATGAAGGCTATACTTTGATGGCTCTACAAAAACTTTGATAACTATACTCTTCTCTGGTATTAGATGGATATAGTAAATTTTCTGTCCCTTATTCACCGCAATCTTCTAAGGGGTTACGTTGATCAGTATAATTCAAATCTCCTTGTATCTGAGGATAATTAACCTAGGAGCTGCGTGAAGCTTATTATGTAATTTTCCCATAGAGAGTAGACTTCACATTGCAGTCCTTTATGCAGCTCCATAGACATTTCAGTCTTTACAATATGTTTTTCCACAAAAAGTAAGCTGCAATTTGTAGACGCTTGCAAGGGGATACCCTGATTTTCAAAAAAATTGGAAATAGGGGACTGACTATAATGACTAATTTTCTTATAGCACATGTAAAATTACTACATTGGTGTTGGTTACATAGATGAAACTAAAGTGGTTAGTGAAAGATGCCTCTTCTTCTTGAGAATACACAAAGGCAACAACTGACCAAGAATCTTGAAGATTTTTTTCTTCATATTTAGGAGCTGATTAATAAAACTCGTGAAATCTGGCACCAATAAAAATTGATTTTGCTATTAGGAAATACTATAGAGGGATAGCTTACTTGTAGGGAGCTAAATCTCTTGCTAAAGCGCTATAGGCTTTTTTCTATTAAAAATTCTTAGGCCAACCATGACATATTATAGATAATCTGTTGGACATTCTCCTTCTCAACTTTCAAAAAAGAATGTTGGAGGTAAAAATGCCCCCAAATCCATTACTATGATCAGCCAATTACATGTCCAATCTTCTAACAATACTATGGTTAATGAGGATATGAGTACCATCAACCAAAATACCCTGGCAGATTCTCGGTGGAACCCTACACATCGGGAAAACATGTTTTATAATCAAAATCAGCTTATTAAGGTAAAAACTGATAGTCAGATTGCTCTGACTCCTCAGCCAAATTTGGGGCGTCCATCACATGGTTCCCCCTCAGCCGCGTCTCATTCCATACCACACGGGTTTGTTTTCCCCTGAGGTGAGAAGATTTTACCCACCAGTGATTGGGTGTAATTTATCAAATCATTACCACACAGGTTTGTTCTACCCCAGAATATTTTCCCTCGTTCTGATAGGCCAAAGCCTAATTTTTCCTAATTTGATGACTAAGCTTTTTGACATTATAGCCCCAAATTCCCATGGCCCCAATATTCAAACTAGTTTAAATATGAAATACTAGTAGATTGAATAGGGAGCTTTTTCTGGCTTGCCCCACACAAATAAAAACATAAAAAAAAACTTTTTAAAAAAGCGTTTATTATTACTTTTATTTTAAAAAAGTAAGTTTCATATATATTTGAGAAATATTTGTGGCATCCGTCAGTGGATCCCACAAACTGGTGCTCACTACAGGGGTTCACCCTGTATACTTCAATAAAGTATTAAAGCAATGGAGAGTGTCACCCATTGGGTGCAAAATGGAGAAGGAGCTGAAGATGATGATCAGATGGACAGCCCTACCACTTTGACATTTGGAGAAGAACGATTTGAGCGCATATTAATACCTGAGTCTCGCCGCATCACCTGGCCGGCCACCAAAGCCATGAGAGACCTTACCCATGGCATCCTTAACCCTGGCGACATTGCATCCTGCAAATGAGCGTCGTTGGTAGAGGAATTCCACTTGTTTCTCTATGATACTAGTGTTCTCCCGGAGACCTACAGCCAGCTCACAAATTTGACCACCTACATATGCAAGTTTGCTCACCCCGCCTTGATCCACATGATGCATCTCTTAGCCAGTCATCATGAAGAGCTACATCGACACCTAGATACCCATGCAGCTCTGAATTTAGCCTATGATAAGTTGTACCAACTGACCTCCAAACACCTTGGAGCAGTCAGATCTGGTGTGGAAGCTAATCGCAACTTCATCATTCAGCTGCATGACTGACTTGCTACCATGGACACTGGGATTGTAAAGTATGTCAAGGAGGCCATGAAGATCTTTAGGGATGAACTGAACGCTTCCACCGCTAGCACTCGCTTGTTGCTGGAGGAGTTTGCTAAAGAACTTGAAAAGCACAATGAGCAAATGCACCGGGACCTTTTAGCCCCCATCTCCGCCCCTCAAGTTGAATATGAACAGCGTGTGGCTGTGGTGGAGCGACAGTTAACCCAGGCCTTTTCACGTGTTGATGAGCTCAAACGCCATCTGCTGCTTGAACCATCTAGCGCCACCTCCACCCTTGCGCCAAGGTTGTTCAGCTAGAAAAGGAGCTAGCTCTCAAAGCTTCATTTGAAAATACCAAATATTTGGCGCGTCGCCTGAATGAATGTGAAACTGAAGCAAAAGTGATAAAAGCTTCACTGGAAAGCCCTGTGCTGTTGAAGGAAGTATTTAGTCAATTAACGCAGGTTGAGCGGAAGTATGAGCAGATCAAGGATGGAGTACAAGGCCCAAGCTCACACCCTCGTGACGATGAAGGGTGTAAACAAATGAAAGAAGAGCTGAAGAAACGCGTGGAAGCCATGTGGAAGCTGCTCAAAACAAACCTAAGCTCGCTGGTGTCACAACTCCACTTCCAAGTCAATGCTTTGGAGAGCCGAGTGGAAGATCTTGAAACTCACAAACTGGGGATCAAAGCTCAACTGAGACTATGTGAATCTGGGCCCCAAGAAGCCCTCTCCAAAATGAAAACCCAGCTCAAAGCCATGCAAGACCAGTTTGATCGCCTTTGTGTACACTTTGACCAGTTAAACTATCGCTCTGAAACCCCAGAAACAGAAGCTCCAGCTATTCATACCCTTACCAGGAATGACTTTAGTTCATTCAAACTGACGTTCAAAGACAAGTTTATCCCCAGCGAGGGCAGCATTGCTTCGTTTTTATACATTTACAAAGCGGCTATGGAAGGGGCGACTGATCATCAGAAGGCCAAACATATTCTTTCCTGTTTGGGCCGCATGGCACAGGAGGTGATGGTCCCACATATGGATGCTCTTAGCACCTGGTCCGAGGTTAAAGAGGCCCTCATAAACACGTTTGGCTCAAAACAGGCTTTAAGCATGAAAAAGCAAGCCTTTATGCATATGAGTATCTGAAAAGGGGAGTCAGTGGTCACCTTTGCGGAACGATTCTATATGGAAGCACAGACGTTGTTAACTTCAAAGATGTTGACCTTGGATGACGCTGTAGCCGCTGTTTTGACTGGAGTGGCATCTCACCCTCCTTTGGCGATGCACATCACCTCAGTTAAACGCTATTTCCGTACCATTCAAGATATCAAGGAGGCGTTACTAGATGTCGCTGACTTCCATAAGCCCAAAGTTTCTCGCAGAGCAGTATCCCGCCCTCGCGTTTTAGCCATTGAGGATCCAAAGCCCAAGCCTCGGGTCCTGGCTATTGAAGACAAGAAGGAGCCCCTTCAGATAATGGGCCCTGAGGAGCAAAAACCCAAAGCAAAACGTCCTGAACGCCCTCAGTGCAAATACTGCTACAAGTTTGGACACAAGGAGGCTGTGTGCTGGAAAAAGAAAGCTGATGCGGAGAAACAGGAGCAGGGAAAAGAAATGTCAGCATAGGGAGAGGCACACCTATTGCTGACGAATCTCATGTGCCTGACTCATTTAAACAACTTATGCCAATACCTCATGTTACCAATACCCCTGGGGATGATTCTGAGGGGGGTACAGATGAGGTTGGCTATTTCATTGTAGGAGTACCCACTGAAGTGGAAGTCCCCAATCGCTTGAACGCTGGAGGAGTAGATGAGGCCACCATACCTGAAGAGATGTATCTCCGCCAAGTTCTAGGGGAGCTGGCCATTATCAACACTGCCAGCGATGCAGATGAGGTCTTGTCTAACCTTATTCGCCCTCTCCAGCATGGCCATACCATGCAGTCCATCCTGGAAAATTACCCCGAGACCGCGCGCAAATTAACCTCCACTTTTCATCTCAAGGAGGTCTTAGCGCTATCGCCAAATTTTGGGGGGATACTTACAAAGGTCAAAGTGGTTATCCAAAAAGTTCAGGTGATGGCCATCCTAGATACAGGCTCCCCGGTGAACGTAATCTCCTCCAAGTTGATGAAAAAGATCAAACTTGCGCCTGACTTGGAGTACAACCAAGAATTTGGAACCGCTTGTCCCAACAACACTCGCGCACTTGGCGCTTACTCATCCCTTCCCATTCATATTGGGAAGCTTATTCTATCAGCCCCCGCAGTGGCTTTGGATAACAACGCCTATGATATGCTCATAGGTACTCAGTTTATAATTGAATATGAAGGTATTATCAATATGAAGCAGGGGTTCCTGTCATTGCTCAATTATGAAGTCCCCTTAGTTCTATCCAATAAAGAACCCAGCAAAGAAGAATACTCTTGCATGGTTGAGTACCCACTTTCCGCTTTACCTATACATTATACCACCTCTGGGCGAAATACAAAGAAATTGCCTGATTCAGTGGATGCTATCAAAGGTATTCCATTTTATGCAGCTGATGAGGTGGTGATTAAGCCAGGGTGAACAACGAGTGATAGACACGAAAATCACTCTCAAAATCCCTCGCCACTGTTTACTACACCTCTTAAGCATTGAGGGTGTTAGCCCTTTTGAGCCTCAGGTATTGCCTGGCATTTTAGACCCAGCCTACCAGAGGCCTATTACTCTACTGTTGGGAAACCTCACCAAAAAGGACATAATTGTAAGAAAGCACCAGGAGGTGGGCTGAGGGTTTTTACTCCCTGTGGAGGAAGTTGAACAAATCCACTCCATTGGCTCAATGGCAGATTTAGGCCTGCCCACAGATAACCTGGTATGTACCTTACCAAACGTCCATATCTCAGATGAGCTGACCTCAGATGAGTTGGAGAAAGTGCATACTCTCCTGGATGAGTATAGTGATATATTCTCGAAGTTGGACAATGATTATGGCCACATGAAGGGCTGGTGCCACTCCATCGATGTGGGTGATGCCCATCCCATTAGGTCAAAACCTTACCACAAGTCAAAGGTGGAGGAGCAACAAATGAGGATGGAACTCACGCAGTTATTAGACGCGGGGTTATTAGTTCCTTCGCAAAGCCCTTGGTCCTCCCCCTTTTGCTAATTAAAAGAAAAATGGAGGTCACCGGATAGTTATGGACTATTGCAGGTTAAACAATCTTACAAAAAAGGATAGCTATCCTATCCCACGCATTGATGACGCCCTGGCCCAGCTTTCAGGCTCAAACTTTTTCTCCGCCATGGACTTGGCTAGTGGCTATTGGCAAATGGATCTTTCTCCCCAAGACCAGGAGAAATGCGCTTTGATATGCAGTGAAGGTCTTTTCCAACCCACGCGATTACCCCAAGGGTTGTGCAATGCACCTGCCTCTTTCCAGCATGCGATGGATCACATTTTGCAGGATCTTAAGTTAACCTGCGTCATCATCTATCTTGATGACATTACCATATTCTCAAAGTCCTTTAACAAACACCTTGATCACCTGAAGGAGGTGTTCCAACGCTTACAAAACTCAAATATCAAGTTAAAACCTTCAAAGTGTACCTTTTTCCAAAGGAAATTAGACTTCCTCGGACATACCATTTCTCAAGAGGGTATCCAACCCATACAAGATAAGGTTGAAGCGATTGCCAGAATGCCTCCCCCCAAAAATCTATGGGATATACAGGTATTTCTAGGGATGATGGGGTATTACCATCAGTTCATCCCTAAGTTTGCCCAACTCAGTGAGCCCCTTGTTCATTTACTGAAAAAAATATCCCTTTTCAATGGGGCACTGAACAGAAGGCTGCTTTTGAAACAATGAAGCTGCTGCTACAAAAACGGCCTATCCTAAGGCATCCTGATTATGGAAAACCGTTTATTTTGTTTACAGACGCCTCAGACTACGCCGTCGGGGCCATCCTAGCCCAACTGGATGAAAAAGGGGTAGATCATCCAGTCTCATATTTCAGTAAGATGCTATCAAAGGCGGAATGCAACTATAGTGTTACTGAGAAGGAGTGTCTTGCCATTCTACTAGCAGTGAAGCATTACCGCCCTTTCTTGTATGGGACCTCTTTCACTGTGATTACAGACCACGCATCTTTAAAATGGTTGCAAAACATGAAGGACCCTATGGGGCGGTTAGCTCGCTGGGCTCTAAAGCTCCAGCATTATGACATGAAGATTGAACACTGCGCTGGAACCTGTCACATGAATGTTGATGGGTTAACTCAGCTGCCCATCCTCCACTTAGATAACAGTGAAGCGGAGCAGCTGTATGATCTTTTAATGACCCCAAATGACTGGGAGGATGAGGATGAGCCTGTACAGAGGATGTTGGCCTGGCACTCCCATAACACTAAAGTAGAAAATGGGAAGTTGTATAAACAAGTAGGGGCGAAGTGGTTGCCTTACCTATGGCCCTCAGAACGCGTACCTGTTATCCTGGAAGCTCATTCAACCTTAGGCCATGGAGGAGCAAAGAAAACCTATGAGTGGATTAAGGATTGGTACTTTTGGGAGGGAATCATGGAAGCCATCATTGAAGTCTTGGATGCTTGCCTTACGTGTAAGAAGCAGTCTCAGTTCAAGACTAGATACCAATATCAGCCAACTACCCCACAACAGCCATTCCATACCATAAGCTTGGATGTAGTAGGGCCGCTTCCTCAGACCACAGGTGGAAACAGATATATCTTGGTAGGTATTGACCATTTCACAAAGTGGGTTGAAGCTGTGGCACTTCCAGCCCAAACTGCTAAGGCCACTGCAACCTTTCTCCATCAAAATATTTTCACTTGACATGGGTGCCCTCAAGTACTACTCTGCGACAATGGAAAAAACTTCACCTCCAGAGTAGTCAAAATCTTGGCTACCTCCATGGGAGCCCAGCAACTATTCTCAGCTCCATATAACCCATCAACCAATGGTACAGTGGAGCGAGCAAATGGCACTTTGGTTTCCATCTTACAGAAAATGGCCTCATCTGATCCCCTTCATTGGGATCATTATCTCCCTAGTGCTCTTATGGCTTACCAAATTAGCTATCACCAGATTCTGAAAATGTCCCCTTTCCGAGTTTTGTATGGCAGGGAACCAGGCATACCTGCTCTTCTAGCTAAGGATGTCTTCTCTAGTGGAGAGGAGCCTGAGAAAGCCATGCAAAGGTTAGCTAACCGCATCATTCAGCTTCAATCAGAGGCTATGACCAACCTAGCCAAAACGGTCACTAAAGAAGGCCAAGCTGCCAATGAGCTTTGGGCTCCCCTACCTTCATTCCAAGTGTCAGATATGGTCTTATATTACCACAATTGCATAACTCCTCGAAGTGGCAAACTTGGATCAATCTGGGAGGGGCCATTTACCATCACGTATAAGAGAGGAAATGAGTATTCTATAAAGTCTTTGGCTACAGGAGTTACCATAAACTGGGTACATGGCCGCTTCCTATGGCCCTACACTCCCCCAACATTCTTGAGGGGGGCAATGTCAGACATTCTCCTTCTCGACTTTCAAAAAAGAATGTTGGAGGTAAAAATGCCCCCAAATCCATTACTACAATCAGCCAATTACATGTCCAATCTTCTAACAATACTATGGTTAATGAGGATATGAGTACCATCAGCCAAAAGACCCTGGCAGATTCTTGGTGGAACCCTACCCATTGGGAAAACATGTTTTATAATCAAAATCAGCTTATTAAGGTAAAAACTGATAGTTGGATTGCTCTGACTCCTCAGCCAAATTTGGGGCGTCCATCACATGGTTCCCCCTCAGCCATGTCTCATTCCATACCACATGGGTTTTTTTTCCCCCAGGGTGAGAAGATTTTACCTGCCATTGATTGGGTGCAATTTATCAAGTCATTACCACACGGGTTTGTTCTGCCTTAGAATGAGAAGATTTTACCCGCTGGTGATTGGGTGCAATTTATCAAATCATTACCACACGGGTTTGTTCTTTACCCACAGAATATTTTATCAAATCATTACTCATTCTGATATTTTCCCTCATTCTGATAGCCTAATTTTTCCTAATTCAGATGACTAAGCTTTTTGACACTATAGCCCCAAATTCCCATGGCCCCAATATTCAAACTAGTTTAAATATGAAATACTAGGATCAAATAGGAGGAGCTTTTTCTGGCTTGCCCCGCACAAATAAAAACACAAAATAAAAAACTTTAAAAAAGCGTTTATTATTTTTTTAGTTTAAAAAATAAGTTTCATATATATTTTGAGAAATATTTGTGGCATCTGTCGGCGGATCCCACACTGTCAATTTTTCTTTTCCTAGTCCTCATCAACCACAGGCGAGGTGATATATTATAATTGGGCCATTTATTGGGAAGATGGCGACATAATTATCTTTGGAGTTACAGATTTACCAGGCACTTTGGCCATTCCACATAATGGTCTAGAATTTCCACATTGTTGGTAACTAACTCCTACTGTGTTTTTAGTGGTACCTGGAAATTGCTTAGAGCATTTATCACAAGTCTTTGCATTAGGTTTATTTAAAGTGATCTTGCATCACTTCAAATACTTGACATGGCTGGGTGTTAAAAATCCTTTGCCAAGGCGGGCAATAGGGATTAGTGCAACTTATTTAGTATTTAGCTTTTTAGAGAAACCTTTACGTCAAAAACAGCCATCACATTTGTCTCAAAGGATTGGGCCTTGTGGTAGAACCAGTTAGCAAACTCAGTGATTATCACGTTCTTTTGGGATTTAATAGTTATGATTCAGCCTTGCGAGTGGCCATATTCTTGGAACTAAAAAAGTTTCCATGAAATCTCATCTTATCTAAAGTAATATTTATCTCTGGGAAATTAAGTCATGATTTTTCATGGCTTTGATCATCCAAGAAATATATTGTGTTTTTAGCACTAGTAGTGCCCAACCCAAAAGGGGAAGCAGCCATGCATCTTTATTTGCAAAATGGGCCAAAATAAAGGGATAATTAGAAATAAAAAAATCCTAATATGGCACCTCAGCTAACAGCATAGGAAGCCATATCATGAAGCGAGGAAGCTTTGGGGAAACTTTTGTTCTGCGCCTGCTTTAGTTGGTGGACCATAGAGGGCAGCATTGGGGTGGGAGCATCAGTGACATGGGGCATAAGGAGTTATAGTTGTGGGTTATTTGTTTATGAGGCCAGCGGTATCCATTGCCTAAATGTATTGAGCAAGTTGATGCTCAGCGAAAGTGATGAGAGCCATCACACAAGTAAGACTTGATGTGCCAGAGGGTTTTGGGATAATTTGGGTTAAAAAGAAAAGTTTTTGCCACGTTGAAGCAAGCGCAGCTCACACCAAAAGTGAGCTCTCAATTTTATATTTTGCATCTTCCTCAAAATCATGGGGAAAATTGGGGATAGGAATACCCTCAACAAGGGCTCCATCGCTTCATGAAGTTGCTGACATAGTAGGGTGTTGGAAGGAGCAGCAACGGCTTCAACTGCCATTTACTTATATTTTTATATATAGGATAACCGTTTTAGGGCAAAAACAGAGAGGGCGCAAATTGGGAGAATCACTGAAAAATTCCCCAAAGCGAAATCTGGCTTGCCATGGTACAGCCATTCATTCTCATCAACCCATTTGAGAGCCTCAAATGGATTGGATTCAGCCAGCACTGGGACAGCCACCAGAATTGGGGAGGTGGCAGAAGCTGATTGGACACATGCTGTTGACCATGGCAGCTCAGCTGAAACTGAGTCGGCCATTGACTCAGTATTCTATAATATGGTTAAATTGTTAAATTTATTAAAAATTTAAATTTTGATTGGCTGCCGCCTTAGAAGCAGTTCCAGATTTTACTGAGGTTAGGAGCAGGAGGATTGAGCCCCATTCAAAAAATTTAGCCAAACTGGCCGCTGACCTAACACTGGAGGGAGGAGTGGCAGAACTGGTGGAGGTGGAAGCCATAGGGCACTTGCACTTTGAGTGATCAAGCTCAAAGCACAAGGGGAAAATTGGTGTGGCTGTTCTCAACACGTGCCCAGAATGGGTGATCAGGGGTGGATCTGATTAGCTGTGAGGGGGAATCACAAGTTGGGTGTCATGATGAAATAGGTGGATTGTCACAAAGGCATGTGGCCCTGCCAAATGATCTGCTCCATTTGAAACTATGAGTTACAACACGGGGTCTGCACCATAAATGGCCAAACCCTCCATGAGCACATGGTGGCATTAGGAGGAAAGTTGGGAAGTCAACCCAGTGAACTGGACCACCAAAGTGGCCTCATTTGGTAGTCAGGTTTGAACGGTTGGGAAGTTTTTTCTATAAATTAATTGCAGCTTAGATGCTGCATTTGCATCAGCCTTGGAATGGAAACTGAGGTTCAAATACCCCTTAAAGGGGTGGAAAGCAATGAAGCTGGCGGGTTTAAACATCACCATGGCCATCTCAAAGATGGCTGCACTTGCATATGGGAAAAGGTTCTTATATTTGACCTGGAGGCTGAAACGCAAATTGCTCCATGGGAGTACCAAAGGGCTCTGGAGCACCACTTGGGAACTTGCGAGATGATAATCCAAGTCTCAAGGGGGACATAACGCTCAGTAGCATTAGGGGGGCTAGCAGAGCCAGCCTGAGCATGCTTTGGTGGCGGCCAAAAGATGCTAGATGGCGGTGCACCACCACCCCAAGCCAGGGCAGAAGGCATCAATGGCATTGACATTGGTAAGCTTTGGCTTTTTGAGCAGTCATTTTTTGTTTTTATTAAGGAAAATCCAAATTTGGCTTCATTTTAGTTATTAAAGTGAAAGAGAGATTTTTAATATAATATTATGTTTTTTTAACAAATTGTTGGCTCCATTCATGGTCATCTTGGCATATTCAGGAAGGACTGTACATTCCCATGTTAATTGAACTTGAGAAGAGCAACAGGGCTAAATTCTGGAAAGGTTGAAATGACATTCCAAGGGAGAGGGTTACAAAGGCAGTTTGGGAATAAAGAACATGAGTACTGGGATTTATAGGCTCATTAAATTTGACTCATATCCCAGGATGAGGTTCTGAGGATTGAGGTAGAGCTATAAGTGCGGCTGGTATAAGTATTAGGTCTGGATTGCTGGAAAAGATATGGACCCACATCAGATGCTTCATATTCAAATAGTTCAGGTCTGTCCTGAGCTGGAACTCAATAACCTCATCAACAGCTTCCTTCTTTTAATTGTGTTTTATGTCATTCCATGTTAATTGATCCTCCCAAACTTACTCTGATTTCTGTTTACTTTGTTTTTTATAAAACATAAAGAATATATTTAATGTATTGATGATCTATGCTCCTCATTTTTAGTCTTAAGGACTTTGTAAACATCACATAGTTCTCAAATTATATGATAAAGGTCATCATTATCCTAAAGTACATCACCTAAATCATTAGGTAAAGTGATTAAATTGTCAATCAATGCTTCAATATCTTGATTCATGAAGACTTGCTGACGCTCAAAAAGCTTATCTTTTTTTGTAGAGGAATTAGTAGCTTCTGAAATACTGCTGTTGTGTAGCATCTCCTGTTAGGTGTACTAGCCGAGTTCTTATATGGATCATGATTTTTGAACTTACTAATGCAGCATGAATGGTGTTTCATGATTCTAGATGGAATTGATTTACTCCTTGAACCCACTCAGTGGTAACGCCTCACTTTTTCAATGCTTATTAGCTGATCTCAATTACATTAAAATTCAGCTAGGTGATAGGTTCATCTAGTCACTGAGAAATTTGCTAACTGAGTTCATGGCTGAGTTCTACTGCTTGTCATAGACTATGGAAACTTTTTGATTTGAATGTGCAAAGATTGCAAGGCATTTGCATTCTGCTGGTTGTGATTATAAACTTTCTTTATCAGTGCATGGTTTTAGACAAGAGTCATCTGGGAGTAGCATACTGACAGGTGGAGATACACTGTAATACATTGTCCAATACTCTCAAGTTGCTGATGAAGAATAGTATCTGGCCATGATTTATACACCATACTTTTCATAATACTGTAAAGGTTGTTATTGGTTATTTTTAAAGTAAAATACAGAAGGAATAAGATTAATTATCTGCTAGTACAAATTGTAGTTTACATAATATCATTTTTGCAATTTGCCAGAACTTCTCAGTGGTGAAGGTTATGAAAAAATCCTTTTAAACTGAGGCTATATTCTTTAATATTTTATTTTTTTAATTTTTATTTGGGAGTAAGTGACTAGAGATGACGCACTCAAGGGATGGAATGGGTAATTAATTGAGGACATTTTTAAAGGTGGGTAGCAAATGAAGTGGTTTGGTGTTAGTCACACAACTTCAGCATTGCATCTTGCTGTGGGTCATTGTTGGTGGGACCTCGGTTACCTTGGGTAAATGGGTTTTTCATAAACATTTTCAGTGCACCAAAGAAATTTCAAACATGTGTGAAATGGCCCATGACGCTACTTGCGCATGCTGCTTTATGGAGTGGCATCCCAAACAGCTAGTAGCCAAAGTTTTTGTTTAGACAAAAGCGAAAATTATTAATGATCTAAGATAGGTCAGACCCATGGGGGCTTGCAGTGGTGGTAACCCAATTACTGTGGATTGCCCATAATGCTAAAAAAATTATCTTATTGCAATCAAGGTCTCAATCCCTTGACACAGCCTGGAAGAACCAGTCCTTGGCTAGATAGTTAGGATTGTGGTTGAAGCTGTTCTAAGCGCATTGCTTCCTTCAGACTCTTATTGCTGTTTTACATGAAACATACCTGTGGTTCATCAAATCTTCTTCGTTGCACACTGTGCACTGCCTGTGCATGGCGTTTGAGCGCTCCTCTGAGCAAAAAAGGTGTTTAGCAACTCTCCAATGCAGGGTTGTAATCTTGGGGTGAAGTAGAGGCTCACTCAATATTCTCCAGGTGGTATTATGGAGCTTGGGTAGGTAAATTATTCCACAGAAACCCAGCACTGGAATTGGCTTGATGCATAGGCTCTCAGAATTTGTATTGGCTAGTGGCGCTGGGTGCCAATTGAGTTTTAGAGTTTTCAATTTTTGCCCATGGCGTATTTCTTGGGTTTTGAGTTCAATCCTTGGTGTATTTTGTATTATTTTAATAACAGAGCATCGCCTTGGCCTCTGGCGTTGCATCCCATGGCCTTACTAACCCTGGGCGTGAACCTAGTTAGTTGAATAGAGTGGTCGAGGAATCTGGGTTCCAGAGAGCCATGTTTCTGTCTATTTGTATCCTTGCTGCAGATTCCCTTGGAGGCGGAATCCCTTCCTGTGAGGTCGCAGCACTGATTCATTTCATGAATATGTTTGTAGCATTGCATTCAGGGTCAATTAGCCCCATTCTGCCTTCAGAAGTTGGCCCCTTAGTGTATGATCCTGGATTGGGGGAGCATGAGCCCCAGAACCAGGGTTGTAGAATTGATGTGAGTTTTAAAAAAATTTGCTGAAGGCAATATCATGTGCAGGATACCAAGTTTTTAGGAGAGCATAGTATTAGCAAGGCAGCATTTTCCAGCTAGAGGTGTCTTCCTGAGCTTCCACCTTGCCACTGTCCTTTGAATATCCTGAAGTATCTTCTCTTCCACATCTTGAGTTGCTAACTCACTTGCTATAAGGATCCCTAGGTTCTTGATGGGTTCCTTTAGGCAAGGAATCTGAAAGGGTGCTGGGATAAGACTGATTTCTTATACTTCTTCACTTTGCTTATGTTTGTAACTTTTACTTTCTGTCCTCTTGTTTTAGGGCCTAGACGCTTAGCATTTGTAGCACCCAGGCTTGTGATTTGGTTTTGTTGAGCTTGGCTTGGGAGGCTTTTCATATAGACTGATTGTCTCCTCTACCTTTTTGGAATCCGCCTTGGAGGAGACCTCTACCACACAGTCATCCGCAAAGGCTAAAACCTTAAGTGGTTTTTGCCCTTGAACTTTATACCAGCTAACCGTTTCTCCGTTACCTGAAGGAGGGGGTCAATTGTGGGGTTGTACAGGATAGTGATAAGTAGGTCCCCTTGACATAGGCCTCTTTCTATTGTGATTAAAGGTGAAATGAATGCAGATCTAAGAACTGAGAAGGTGGACGACAGCTGATGGCTTTCTATCCATGAGATAAAGGGTTTGGGGAAGCCCTGTTTGTGAAGAATTGACACCAAGTATCTTCATTCTACTCTGTCATATGCCTTGGCTTGGTCTATAATGCAGAGCATGCCCTTGGATTCTCCTCCTAGTGTGTTTGTTACTTGGCGGATGTTGTCCCAGATGCTCTTCCCTGGGGTGAAACCATGCTGTTTTGGGGAAATGCACTCCTTGGATTTTCTGAGAGACGCTTAGCCATAACCTTTCCCATTATCTTCATATCCACGTTGATTAAGGATATTGGCGCCAGCTTTTAAGGTCAGTACGGTCCCCTTTTTGTGAAGCACTATATTATAGGCTTCCGCGCCTCCTGGGATCACCCTCCCCTCTTGCAGATTTGAGTTAAAGAGAGATAACATGGGCTTCTTAATTACTTCATAGTGTGCTTTATAGTACTTAGGGGATCTCGTCTGGTCCTGGTGACTTGTTGGTAGGGACTCTTTGTAGAACCTGTGTTAGCTCGTCCTCCATTATGGGGTCAACAAGGTTGGCTAAATGCTCGGCGTGGTTGGGGACAACGTTGATAAAGTAGCTCTTAGCAGCTTCCTCTGTTAGGGCCGCCTTAAACAGTTCCAAGTAATAGTAGTGGGTGATTGATGCTACTGCTTCTGGGTTGCTAATGGTTTGGCCTTCACATGTTTGAAGTATAATGAGATTGGCGTTTTAGACCTCGTTCTGTAAGTCTGATAGAAAAGATTGGATGGTCAATTCCCTGAACGTCCCATCTGGCCCCTGCTTAGAGGGCTTTAATGTGCATTTGGAGTTGTTTATGTTTCTTAACAATAAGTTCCTGTTTCACCCTATCTCTAGCCCACTGCGATGAGTAGACGCTAAGGAGTGGGTATCTTTCCAGATTATTTTATATTCTCTGAGCTTTAGAAAGTTCTAACATTTCTTTCCTTGTGCTACGTGAGGCTGCGTGGACTGGGAAGGATAATCTCCTTCTTTACCATCTGTCACTACTGCCCTAAGGTTTCAGAGTCAGTGCATTTGGCTAGTTCTTCTGCATGTATTTTTGTCTGATCTTCTGCTTTAACCAGATTCATGTTCTTTGGAAGCATCCTTTTTAGCGGTGGTTCTTGTACAGTTCTTCCTTTGATTGTATACTAATTTTCACCATTCCATGGTCTGATAGGTGTAGGTTTATTATTGTGATATCTTCAGCTTTTGATTAAAATGACATTGGTATGAGTATCCAATCAAGTCTAGTGGCGTTGATTAGTTGATTGTATAAAATTTCTGGACGCGTTAGATTTGTAAAATATGATTCTGATAATGGTTTGGATCTAGAAGGACTTTTTGTCATTAATTTTTGTATTGGCTTGATCCTATTGGTGGATTCATGACATTTGGCCATCTGTCACTATTTCCGTCCAGCCAGAAATGAATTTCCCCTAGTCTAATCGTTTCTTCTGGAAGGTTCAAGTTAATTTGGTTGCTCAGAAACTCTTCCCTATTGTCCGCTTCAACAGGGGCATATACTAATGCGGCCTGAAATTATTGGTTCCCCCATTTAAAGGCCAGAACTAGAACCAATCCTTCCAAATGAGAGTAGTAGTTGGTAATTATAATATCATCTGCTGTTTTGACTAAAAACCTTCAAAAGCTGGTCCAGAATGTCTTGAAGGGAGAAAGAGCATGGATCACTTTTCTCCTTTCCAGTGGTGCACTTGCACTCCTGCAAGGCAAACACGTCCACCGGTGGGTTTAGCAGGAGTCCTATTTTTTATCTAGGGACTTAGTGGATGAGAATCCTGCTATGTTGAGAGTCCCAATTGTTAGTGAGCCCAGCATTCCTGCTATGATTGCACAGGGCATGATTAGCCTGTGCAGCTGAAGTGGCTTGCTTGTATTTGGATCAAATTATAGGTCCCTCATAAATGGTTTGGGCTGGTAGTGTACTTTATTGACATTCAGGTGGCCCAGAGTTATGATTTTGGTTCTCAGTACAGTGAGCACTATTGTCCTCCATCCCGTTGAGGGTTGAGAAACTATTGGCTTGTGAAACGGGTTTATTGATTAGTAATTGAATAAGATGGGCTCCATTGTGTACAGGTAGGAAGTGTGCATTATTTATTTCTGATTGAAATGTCCACTGCTCATTATCTTGAGGCTGCTGGGATGTCTTAGGGGCGATCATACTAGAGAGGTGCTCAAGTTGTTGCCTAATGTTGCACTTGGTAGCTTCCTCTTGAGCTGATGCTTCCTTCTCCTCCTTATGCTTCTTCTTCTTGGCCTTCTCCGCCACCTTTCTGGCCATCTTTACTTCTTTACATTGCTCTGGGAAGACTGGATGGACTGCCTCATAGTTAGCTTTTGATCCTCAAAGCGGGATGTTAATGCGTCCCCCTGATCTACCTCCTTTGGACTTTCTTAACACTCAATAAACTTTCTTCCCTCCCATGTAGCCGGACAGGCATTGTTTTTATGCCCTACTTTGTTGCAGCTCATACATATGGGGTGCTCTTTTCTGGGAAGACTGAAAAAGGGCGAGACTGGTTCCCCTTTGGGTCTAAGATGTACGCTTTGCATGGGATTGTGTTAATGTTGCCCTTGACGTCCATACCCGGGCATATCATTGAAAAGAATTGTCTGTAGCCAGGTGTGACAAGAGGCGGTTTTTCTACATTTCAAAATAAACTAGTTCTCCATATGCGCTCAGACTGCTTGTTAGCACAACCTCCAGTTAGTCCCACTTTCCAGTTGTTGGAAGTCATTCTAGTACCACAAACAAGTTTTCATCATCCCAAAAACAGATGCGTGTGATTGGGAGATTGGCTGTAATTTGCTAAGGCTCCTTTCCTATTCTCAGCTTAGTGTAGGTGACTACAAATGGGGCAGCTATGGCAGCGTCCAAGGCCTCAGCAGTAGCAAATCCAAGGCCTAAGGTTCACATAATGAGCTTTTTAGTCAAGCTTACAGCCTCTGGGAAGCATTATTGGATCGCCTGACAAACTTCTTCATATCATAGAGGTTCTTCAAGGCCAAAGCTAATGCACACATCCAATTCATGTGAGGACTTGGGAAATGCATGGCTGATGTTGGCAGTTTGGTGAAAATCTTGGACCATCTTGAGATAGTCACTTTTGGGACATATGGTCCCTTTTTGCACTATGTTGAAAGTTGAGAAGCTGGGCCTTCTGGTCAAGGCTGCTCCCCTTCATCGCTGCTGCATAGGTGTGTAATTCAGTAATTTTAGCCACTTTGCCATCCCCAGATTGGATGGCAAAATTAAGACAAGTTGTGATTGGGTGAATCAGTTTAATCACCTTTAAACAAAAATGATGCTTATGGGAAAAATAAGATTTTAATTGAATAACAATAGTTTTATCCTTTTTTAATCATGAAGACCTCCATAATAAAAGTATAGCTTAAATTAACCTGTGTTTAGGAATCATCAGCTAATGTCTAGGGCCTATAGTGATTTCTAAAAAAGCAAGAAGATTTACAAGGAGGATAAATAGCATGAGGTTACTTCTTATTAATTTACATGTTAATTTTATGCAATATAATCATCATGCTCTCATTAAAGATGAATTCTTATATCTTTGTTTTTTATATGATTTTTTTGTAAACAAAGTAGATGAGAATCAATAAATTTTAGAAATCTTTTAGAATGGGTTAATATATTTATGATTTAAAAAATGATATCATGAAAAGAAAATTTGCAAATTAGCAGGTCCTAGCTCTGTATTAATACACCTTAAGAATTGATAAAGTTGACATTTTTAGATGACATTTTATCAGGTGTGGTTAGCCTGGCAGGTAAAACTGCTTCCTCCCTAGTGCAGGTTTTGAGTTCAAAATCTCTACTGACTAGAAAAATTCTTGGTGTGGTATATTTGTCCCAAGGTCAACCCACTCAAATATTTTTTTAAATGGCATCTCATCATTTTTGTACTTATTCTTTTTCTATATTAGTAGTAAATTTGGTTTTTATCATTTTTTTACATACCATTAAATTTGTTTATACTTTAAAACATGTATTAATTTTTTATGTATTACCACTTTTCTTAATAACAAAATCATCAATATATACTATACCATAATATTTATATAACTTCTAATAATTATTTTAAACCTTATATTAAACAGATTTCTAGATAATATTATGGAAAACAAATTTTTTAGCAATGTCATTCAATAAGATAATTCCATATATTTAAATGAGGGCTAGAGTCAGATATGTGGACTAATTGTACCAAACATCTACTTTTCTAACTAAGTGCTAATTTCTATGAAGATATGTAAATAGCTAAGAGCACCATCATATAGTATTTTTATAATCTTTATCAAATAATTATATCAATGTTTTCATTGTATAACTAGTGTAATATATTGGTTATTATGGACTAGAAAGCTTTTAGATACTAATTTATTGAGATTTTATGCTTAATTTCTTCTCTTGAAGTCAGCTAGAGCATATTTGATTTCTGACTATGGTAATAGATTATGAGTCTAGCTTTGCTTCTATTGATAAAGAATCAATAATAAGTAATTAAGCTTTTGGAGGTTCCTGAGTTGGACAATTTTAATTAAATAGTATTGATACAATATCCTAACCTTCTTTAGATGGATTTTGTAGCAGGAGCTTCTGAAAGGCGATGGCTAGGCACTTTTGTGTCAGAAGTCTCAGCAATACCAACTATCCATATTCTGGACCACTAACGCTGTTGTCAAGGTATTTAAAAAGGAACTTAAAAAGTACGTTAGCATAGTGATTATAATTAAAAACTTTAATAAGTAATAAAGATGGTTCTATTTAAAGTACTGGGGGAAATAAGACTATAGTGAGTGATAAGCGTATATCATGTGTGAATGTGGAAGTATATTTAGTTATGTAGGAGGTTATGCCCTAGTCTAGTTCAGAGTTTTACTATATCAAGATTTATCATCAAAAATGGACTGAAATCAATGGTAACACAGGTAAATGGTTTCCAATATCTACCATTAGGAAGCCGTCATTGTAAGGCATATAATTAACACAAGTTTGTTTGGGGGACCCCCTCTTATATTTTCTTTCCGCTCAACATCACTTTCCAGTGTTTTTGAAGAATACAGTCAATTTTCATCACCATCTCACCACATCAATTTCCCAATTTATTCCTCAGATCTACCACCTGCTGCCCCAGTGTGGTTAAGCGGTGCTCCACCCACTAGTGTTTACCACCCAGCAGGTAAATGTGTGTGGACTGGCTCATTCAGTCTGCCAAATACATACAACCGCTATGTCCATCCAAGGGACTTAGCATTTAACCTTGCAAAATTTCACCCAACCTTCCCTCATCTCTTAGCCCTACCTCAATCCACTATCCGCTTTTGCCTCCATGTCAAATATGGACTTCTCTTCCCCTATGCTGACAAAGCAATAATTGAGCTGGCAACTACCACCTTTGCACTGGCAGGATTTATAGACTTCTGCTCTTATAAGGACTATTTTGATATAGGTTTCCCAACTGAAGAGGACGCAGCCGCTGCAGCAGCTATGACATTATGATACAAAAACACCCCCATTAACACCACCCAATAATGTCTCCCAGATGATACCAAACTTGTGTTGACCTTTGTGAACCTCCCCTCACACCTTCTGCCTCAAACACTTTATGAGGAGCTAATGTCTGGCTATCCAACTATGGTAAAGACCCCATCCTCCAATTTATTGTCCCAAGTGGTGCTGAGCGCCTCACAGCACCTCAGGCAATGACCAACATTACCCCCATGAGCTGAACATGGCCCAACACATACCACCACGTGCCAATATCCCATCTGCACCCAACCATTTCTTTTAGGCTTGATTTAACAATTATTGCAAATTTGCTCCCTCTGCTTGAGATAGACCATACAAAAAAACATGTCAATACAAAACCCTACAAACAAGGCCAACTCCACCTAGGAGGCCACACCAACAGCGTTTGTGTGGGGATTTTGGCTGCCCCACTCCCCCAGGTTGTGCGCTTGATGAAAAAGAAGCAAAATCTAGCAACCCAAATCCAAACCGGCCAATTTACACCCATGCCAGCAAATTGGGAGCAGGTTTGGATCCCTATTCAATCCAAAAATTTTCCCACCCCTTAACTTGCCCAACAACAGCCACCTATCACCAAATCAATTCAAGTCAACCAAAATCCCTGGGACTTATTAGATGAAGTGACTGAATCTAGTGATTTGTCCCACCACTGGGTGATCCAATTGATTTAGAACCTTATCTGAATTCAGACTTTTGGTTAGCCCTGACCAACCAATATATCCCAAAACCAATGCTACCTCTTTCCAAAACGACCACTAGCTTGCCAAGGCTGCAGTGGCCTCACCCAAAAATAGCCATCTTCATGAAGACGGGGCAAAACCCATTACAGGATTTAAAAAGGACTGATATCCCATTGTTCCCCAAATTTTCCTCCTATTTCAAAAGAGGAAATCAAACGTCTCTATGAAACTGCCACCTCCACTGTCAAATGTCACTGCACTTGCAGATTTTTCCCCATCCACACATGTTACCAGATTCAACATTGTAAAATCAGCCCAACTTCCTGATGCCTGCATCTAAGCTGAACACCATGTTGCCAAAATCATAAAGACTTTAATTCATGCCCAAATTGTTGATCTCAACAACTATCTACTTCACCTTGACCCTCATCCCACGGATTCCCTAACCCCCTTGCTATCAACATTGATCTGCTTCGTCAATAAAGAACCCAATGATGATGATCCGCTTGATCTCCCTCCCCCCCACCATGGAGGGATAAGCAGCTCGCCACTGAGCCATCTGGTAGGTTGTTTTCTCATTTTTTTGTGTTTTCCGCTGCTTTTTAGGGTGTTCAAGTCATGTTTTTGGTTGGTCTAGTTTTGGAGTTTCTGTTTCAGTATTGTCCATCTCCTGGTCGGCTTTTCTCAGTTAAATAAAAGTTTTGGGGTTTATTAAAAAAAGATATTAAATAGAACCTCGTTACTTGATATCAAGATAGATAAGTGGTTAAGGTGTTTGTCCTATCTCATTGTCCAGTGGAGCATTAAGAAATATGATTTATTTTAAATAAGCTCAGTTTTAAATTAGGTATTATTAATGGAAAACAACTGGAGCTTTGCAATCTAATATTAATAACATTCAGGCCTAAGGCCTGATGAAGTGTCAATCAGTAAGATAATAACAAATGCTATAAGTTAAGATTAATAAACTTTAAGCCCAAAGTCAAGGCTTAACCATAACTATGCAAAACCTGAAAGAACCCAATCCATGTTTTGACTAAGGTAAAATAATTTCTTCAGGTCCGTTTAGCCTTGGTATTGACCCAAAACACAGAGTTGGGATGATATGATAAACCTAGGTAGTGAGGATAGGTATCATCACAGTAAGTGTAAGGTTTTTCTTATCTTGATAAGCTTTATCTTAAAATGGCGGGGATCCCAAGTGTTGATTATTTACACTGTAAAGTAATGGGAGGTTTCATCTTTACATTAGTGTTGAACCACTACCTTTGATTAGTAGTGTAAATTAAATTTAAGAGTTGTCCTTTGAAGCTCACTTCATCAGGATGAATATCAGCTTAATTTTAATATGCCCAGACTTAGACTGCTAATTAAAGGTTCAAAGGTCTAAAGAGAAGGTTCTAATAGAGTAAATAAAAGTAAGGGGAAAGCTATTTATTTGGTAAAAGAGTAGTAATTTAAATACTAACAGAAAAAATAAAAAATAAAATATTTTGGGGAATATTTCAGATATTGATGAAGGGTAGGCGCATATCATTTGTGAGGGCAAAGATATTTAAGAATGTTGGAGGTATGTCACAGTTCAGTTCCAGAGTTGGAGTAGATCAGTATTCATCATCCAAGGCAGGAATGAAATTAATTATAACACAGTTAAATGGTATTCAATATTTGCCATTAGAAAGATAACAGATAATAAGACTATTCTAGGCTGTAAAAAGTTGTTATTGTGTCATGGTTAGTGACATAATTATGGGGATGGATTGTGACAATAGGGCAGAGTAGAGTGAAGCCAAAGATACCAAGTTGTTGGGATTTTCTGACCTGAAAGACACCCTATACCAACGTTGGGTAAGGGCAAAATATTTTCTGGTTGGTTCTAGGGACGTGAATATGGGTAAGTGAGTGTTACTGTAAGTCCAGGTGAACGTCCCCTCTGTGTGGAATGAGAAGTTTTGCCTTTTCCCAATAAAAAAGGTCCTAAGAGGGCGGCTGTACCCCTCGTCACCCAAGGCGATCTCACCCAAGTGGTAGACGAGCGTTGGGTAACAGCTCTCCCACTGAAGATTCTTCCCCTGGTTCCAGCGCTTGCCACTGCCAAATTAGTTCAAAAAACGAGGAAATATGTGCAGAAAACATCTGTAATCGTCATCCCCACAAGATGGAGGGACTTCATAAAACTGTGGTGCCAAATCCTCAGAATCAAAGCCAAAATGTCCAAAATCTATGAGAATAAAGTCTGATGAGTGAGCAACTAATAGTTAGAAGGGGACAAGTAACAAAGCCTTGGTTGAAATTACCAATGAAATCAAGCCATTGAGAAGTTGGTTGCATATCCTAAACTCCTCTTAAAATTATAAGACTTTTTCCTTAATGGACTGTACCACCATCATGAATTTTTGCCAATAATTCAAAACCTTCATTATAAGAATTGAGATCATTGCTCAAGGAATCCCACATGGACAACAAACGTCCAGCAACTGGCATGGGTGGGTTGGTTATTCCAAACCCATTTCTGACCCATTGGGACTGCCCCTATGTGGGGTGGCCCCTGGGGGATCCACATTGCCCATTGGGCTAAACGCCATCACACCAACCATCAAAAATGCATTAAAGCCTCAAATCAGGCGTTTGCAGTCAAACCAATAGTGACTCAGCCTGCCATTGATATCATTGATGTTTGTTCAAATTGAAGCATTATTTCCCCCTTCCTCGAAAACTTTCCAGGTTAGGTCAAAATTTGAGAGCCTCAATCCCTGCTTTGACAAGCTACCAAATTAAACACTATCTAATTAGTTGCATTGCACTGAGAAACTTGTTGGTCAATTTTCTTTATTTAACTTTAATAAAAACTCTCTACCCAATCCCAGTTTTTATTATGTTCAAATTTAAACCACCCTTCCTGCCTATATTTCTACAACCCATGGGGCCCATGGACGTGTTCAACTGGATCTTTACTAAGTTCCTATACACAACTATGGCTCATGGTCACTCAGTGACGAGCTTCCTCCTTCCTGGTTTCATAACAGTCATGCAAGTAGCAGTACCACTGGCATTTGGGCTTGTCATTTGGGTGCTTCGGCACTTCAATTGACAGGTAAGTCTAAAATTTTGTTATCTTCCTGTCATAATTGACCAACCATTATTCTTAATCATTTCTGCCCTTCTCATTGAGATGGGCGTAGCAGTGGTCCTTTTATCTCAGCTGAATCCAGTTTGAAGAAGTTCTACTATGGCCACAATAGCCTAGTACCTCTCAAACTGTTTAAACACACCCTCCAAAATGGGATCTTCATGCTAAGAGTTGCTGAGGTGGCCTTTGTGTCAAATCCCAGCTGCAAATCATTGTCCAAATCACATTCAATAGTTGCCGCGGACTTCATGCCCATGTCAGTATATTCTGGAATTCCAACTTATGAAGGTTCTACTCCTGTTGCAAACCTTTTAGTTTCCCCCAATCCTATTACCATCTCTTCCATATTTACAGACTCAACTGTAACTGCCTTTAAAGAGTTTTTTGCTTTCTTTTTTTTACCCATGGAAATTAGTATTGGAGTTCACCACGTGTCCTTTGAGGCTTTAATGAACTCTGGAGCAGCGGATAATTTTATGAGTGTAGAGCTAGCCCTCCAGTTGGAACTTGATCTGGACTTGGGTCCTACAGTGATGGTCACTTCATCAGCCTCCCAGCCCTTGTACTTAGTTTGACGCCCAGTACCTTTCTCTGTTCACCAGTTTAGCTTTTGTGATTGGTTCTCTGCAATGCCAAACTTGGTGTTTCCAGTAATCTTAGGAGTGGGTTAGTGGTGTTGACAGCATTTTAGGATTCATATAGATTCCAATATGTTTTCATTTATTAATGATTAAACGGAAGGCGAGTCTCCCTTAGTGGATACTCTTACAAAAACTCAAGGCTGAAGTTCCATAACTTCCCTTGTTTCCCCTGCGGGCCTTCCATCAGATTTTCCCGAGGCATTAATGGGATATTGAAGTATCTCCAAATCTGAAAAGGAGGACCATCTTCCCCATACTAAATTCGTTCTAGGGTTCAGAACAACAGTGCAGGTGGTAAATATTAACTCCCTTTGTACCTGCACATAGCGGAGTAGGAGGCTGCTCTTAATGTATGTTTGGATGACTTACTTAATAATGAGTGGTTGTTCAATGAGACATCACTAGTTGCTTCTCCCATCTTTTTGCCAAGAAGTCCGATGGTTTTTTCATCCCAGCGTGGATTATGATTACCTGAATAAAATCTTAGCTCATGATCTCTACACTTTACCACTGGAGCAAACTATCAGTCAGGCAATGATAAGTCACGTGTATTCTCAAAACTTGACCTTGTAAATGCCTTTAACCAAATTTGGGTGATGGAAGGTCAAAAATGACTTACTGTTATCTGAACAAAGAGGGGTATTTACAATTTTGATTAATGCCCTTTGAGTTGAAGAATGCACCAGCTGCATTTGCAAAGAATGGTTGATAGTGTGTTGGGTGATCTTTGGTTCATCTGCGCGGTTGCTTATATTGATGATATCTTGGTATACTACCTGACTCCCAAACAACATGAAAAATATTTGGAAGCAGTTGTGGCAGCTTTTCATAAGGTGGCCTATTTGTTAAGCCTTCAAAATGTGAGGTTTATCAGGAGGAAATCACATTTTAGGCAATCTTGTCTTAAAAGATGATTACTTCATCCCTTCTAACAAGTTAGATGCCATCCGCGAGTGGCCCACTCCAACAACCCAAAAGCTAATAAGAATCTTCTTGGGCACTATATTTTTTTAAATAAAAACCCCTGCCTTATCCCGGTTAGCTGACCCACTTCATCCACTTACAGGTAAGAATGTCCCCTTTCGTTGGTCGCCTGAGTGCCAGAAGGCATTTGAGTCAATTAAAGAGGTGTTTTTGTCTCCTCCTATCCTGAAACATGCAGATCCCTCCAAACCCTATGTCGTGCATGTGATGCCTCATCTGTTGCATTTGGGACTATCCTGTTTCAGGGGCACGATGGTTTAAAAAATCCAGTCGCTTATTTTTCCCACAAGTTCTCATTTACTGAAAAATCTTGGGCCATCTATGATAAGGAGTTGGAAGTGGTAGCATGGGCCTTGACTAATTTGTGGTATCTGTTACAAGGCGCTCAGCATGAGTTAATGGTGCATATGGATCATCAAGTTCTTCTGTATTTTTATAAACCATAGAAGTTGGCACATAGGCAAGCTCACACCTACTGGTATTTGTGTAATTTCAACTTTGAATATGAGTTTGTGAAAGGTGCGTTAAACGTGCTCCCTGAATTCCTCAGTCACAACCCTGCTTATTGCCCTACGAACTCAGATAGAGGATTTGATTACCATGATCCCTACCGCTCAAATCTTATCCATTGTACCTCCAGTGGTCTCATCATTGGACTTAGCTCCTGATGAGCCTCTTACTTCACGAGTTAGCAGCCCAAATGACCTATCCTGAAGGAGGTGAGTTAATGGAACAAATGCCCCTCCTAGCTCATAAGGATTCCCTATATTCCTTGGCAGAGGGTCTTATTCATTTCTGGTCATGGGTGTGGGTTCCTCCTCTTTTTAGAGCTGAAGTGCTTCAGGATCACCACGATCCCCCACAGTCAGCCATCCAGGCAATAAGAAATGTATTGACTTGATTAAGCATACCTATAATTGGGTGGGTTTGTCAAAAGAAGTACCATCATGGATCACTGATTGTGTTACCTACATGTGGACAAGTCAGATTGATCAGGAAGGAGTGGTCTCCTCCATCCTTTACAACAGGCGGAGAGTCCAAGGACATCAGTGTCCTTAGACTTCATTGTCAAACTTCCCTTTCTTAGTAGCCTTACTGCAGAGATGGTGGTGATTGGTTTACAAAATTTTCTCTATTTATCCCATGTTCTCTAACCATTTCTTCAAAAGAAATTGCCCGCCTCTTCATGCGCCATGTGTTCTCTATGTTTGGTCTCCTGCAGGAGATTATCAGTGACCAGAGCCACCAGTTTACAGAGCAGTTCTGGAATAAGCTTTTATCAATTCTAAAAATTATACCCTGCCAATCCACAGCATATCATCCCCAGTCTGATGGAAAACAAAGAGAGGGTTAATAAAATCTTGGAACAGTGCTTGCACTGCTATGCTTCAGCTGTGCGGGATACCTGGGCCAACGACCTTCCTATCACACAATTCACTTATAATAATGGAACGCATGCCTCTACGGGGGTTTACCCATATGAAGCAAGTTTGGGGTATAACCCCTCATTTTTGGTAGTTCCTTGTCTGCAGCCAGAGGTCCCAGCTGCCGTAGATCATGCAGAGCACATTTGGTCTACCCAGTCCTTGATGAGGGATTATCTTACTAAGGCTATCAGTGACTACAAGCGTTTTGCAGTTCGGAAACAGCTTCCTGCCCATGACATTGTGGTAGGTTCATATGTCAGGTTTGTTAGTGCCATTTGAGGATGCAGGTATCCTCCTGGAAGTTTGTAAACAAGCGTTCAGGTCACCACTTGGTGGAAGAGGATTTAGGTAATGGTGCTTTCCAACTAAAGTTGCCATCTCATTGGAAACAAAAACCCATCTTTACTGCATCTCAGCTGTCCCTGTTCAAGGGGACTATCCCCTAAGCCTGAGCTGATAGTAATTGAAAATGTGGAAAAGCCAAAGTGGAGAGCATTTTGGTATTCTGCAGATCTCAGAGGTCAGTTCAGTATCTCATTGCGTGGAAGGTTTATCCAGCATATGAAAACAGCTGATTAAAAGCCCATGATTGTGCGAACTGCATGGAACTAGTCAAGGCTTTTTCACATGTACATCCCAATGATCCCTGTCACCCTGAAAAAGTTGCAGCTTTAAAGGCGATTAAGTTGTCCAGGGCTCACAAAAACATAGCCCTCATGAGGTTTTTCAATGGTGGCGCCCCTCCTCTGGAAAAAAGAAAAGGTAATGTAAATTTAGGGGAACGTCCACTCTGCGTGGACTGAGCAGTTTTCCCAATAAAAAAGGTCCAAAGAGGGCGGCTGTACCCCTCGTCACCCAGGGCAATCTCACCATGTGGTAGATGAGCTCTGGGTAACGGCTCTCCCACTGAAGATTCTTCCCCTGGTTCCAGAACTTGCCACTGCCAAATTAGTTCAAAAAACGAGGAAATATGTGCAGAAAACATCTGTAATCGTCATCCCCACAAGCTGGAGGGACTTCATAAAACTGTGGTGCCAAATCCTCAGAATCAAAGCCAAAATGTCCAAAATCTATGAGAATAAAGTCTGAATAGTGAGCAACTAATAGTTGGAAGGGGACAAGTAACAAAGCCTTGGTTGAAATTACCAATGAAATCAAGCCATTGAGAAGTTGTTTACAGATCCTAAACTCCTCTTAAAATCATAAGACTTTTTCCCTGAAGGGCATGTATCACCATCAGGGATTATTGCCAATAATTTAAACCCTCATTATAAGAATTGAGATCATTGCTCAAGGAATCCAACTTGGACGAACAAATGCTCAGTAACTGGGCATGGGTGGGTTGGTTAACCAAACCCATTTCTAACCCATTGGGACTGCCCCTATGTGGGGTGGCCCCTGGGGGATCCACATTGCCCATTGGGCTAAACGCCATCACACCAACCATCAAAAATGCAGTAAAGCCTCAAATCAGGCGTTTGCAGTCAAACCAATAGTGACTCAGCCTGCCATTGATATCATTGATGTTTGTTCAAATTGAAGCATTATTTCCCCCTCCCTCAAAAATTTTTCAGGTTAGGTCAAAATTTGAGAGCCTCAATCCCTGCTTTGACAAGCTACCAAATTAAACACTATCTGATTAGTTGCATTTCACTGAGGAAATTGTTGGTCAATTTTCTTCATTTAACTTTTAATAAAACCCTCTACCCAATCCCAGTTTTTATTATGTTCAAATTTAAACCACCCTTCCTGCCTATATTTCTACAACCCATGGGGCCCATGGACGTGTTCAACTGGATCTTTACTAAGTTCCTATACACAACTATGGCTCATGGTCACTCAGTGACGAGCTTCCTCCTTCCTGGTTTCATAACAGTCATGCAAGTAGCAGTGCCACTGGCATTTGGGCTTGTCATTTGGGTGCTTCGGCACTTCAATTGGCAGGTAAGTCTAAAATTAACTTGCTATCTTCCTGACAGTTACATCCATGGCGCTGAATGAACTGGATACTTTGCTAAATTATGATGAGTCGTTGTGTTTGTTTGTAGAATGGGGCTTTGAGTCTCATTCAATTTATAATATTGCCAAATATGGCAAAAATTGACTTTAATTAATCACCCAAGTACAAATTAACTAAGTTATAGCATTACAATTGATGGAAAGTTACAATTAATGGTTGGATGGGGTGTTGTGCCATGCAGATGGAAAAAGGTTCCTCCAATTAATTTAAGTAGTTTGTTAAGACCAACCTTTGTCTTTGGTTGAATTGCTATAGTAAAAAACCCATTTGTTTTTTATCAGATAAACCCTTGGTTTAGCCTCATTGAAGAACTCCTTGAAGAGGTCTCAATTAATATAGGTCACTTTATTTTGTCTAAATTTTATATGGATCCTATTTCCCCTTGGGGAATCCCATACCCCTCCAGATCAAGGCACCAAAGAACTTAGACTGATCTGCAATTGGGAATTGACTACACCCTATCATCTAACAATTTCCTCACAATTCAGTATATTAAGTGATTTATATAATTTTGAAACCCTCTCCTTAGGTCATTTGGAAACTGGCACCTTTGTGGTGCCCTTTTATGTTGTAAGCAGGTTTCTCCTTGGTTGTGTGGTTGTGAATTACACACCACCTCTCAGGGAATGAGAGAGTTACAGACACTATATTGATTTATTAGGGATTAGTAGACTAGAGGGTTTTTTAATAAAACCTCATTACTTAATATTAAGATGAATAGTAAAATTTATCTGGTGTTAAACATATCTCATTGCCCAGTGGAGCACTAAGGAATTGATTTATCTATAATTTGTTTAGTTGTAATTTGGTTTTTAAAAATTGAAATCGCCTGTTGATTTGATTTCTAATACTAATAACATTTAAGTACCAGCCTGATGAAGTGTAAATCAGTAGATTAATAGTAAATAACATATGAGACTTTATATGATAATAATTAAATGCAAGCCCAAAGCAAGGCTGTACCCAAACTATGTAAAAACCAACGATGAGTAATAATCTAGTGGTTATTAATTTCATTATATATATTTTTCATGCTATATTTTATCACAGCCTTTGTAGCAGTATATGTTATCATACAAATTTAGTTTGTGACATTCACTAGGACCAAGTAAAGCTTACTCATATATATATTTACTATCAATATAATGAGACCAGTTTTAGCTGTGTGGTTAGTTTGTTATAGTTATTTTATATAACTAGATGTTTCGGACATTTTTTAATTAAAGCCAGATATACAGTTTTTTACTTTCATTAGTAAACTATTATCTGCTATATTAATTTATCTAACATATCCTTCATATAATAGATATGGACCCCTAATTGTATAGTCTATACTATTGCCAATTCATATATAAATTCAGGAATATTATTTTTGGTTAAATAATTTTTATACGCTTTCAAATAAAGACTTTTTAGGCCTCATTATGAGACACCAAATAATTGATGTTTTTCCTGGCATTCATAAATGTCATACATGATATTTTTAATATAGGTAGTAATCTATATAACCCTAACTGAACAATAGCAAGTTTATGTAGGGTAAAAATTAGGATCATATATTTTATTAGTACTGGTGACTACTCAAACTTATATTGCAGAGCACACATTTTACTCTAGTCCCTTTAAAATTTTACTACAGAAAATTAGATCTTATATTATATATTTTCTGACTTATTAAACATGATCTTATCAAGTTTTTAATTTCTTAACTTTTTAATTTATATATTATTGACTTTATATCATAACATAGAAAGATATGCTGGTTTTTACTTCCAGATTGCGTTATCTAGCAGAATATTTGGTTGGATTCTTCTAGGTTAAGTTTTCTTACCTTGAGTTTGTCCCAAAAACTTTTTATCATAATAACTGTTATGATCATGGGTTTACCAAGCTCTAGCATAAAAAATATATAAAGTATTTATGCCAATTTTACCTCACCATTTTATATTTAGTTAGGGATAAAGACCAACATTGACGTGGAATCAAAATACAAAAACAGATAGAATCCTAGATATAAATTCTTAGCTTTAGTTGCTTTGGATCTCTCTTTCTCTTTAATCACGTTAATATCTGGTGTAAATTTAAAAATGATCGCAACTGTTGTCATTTCACCATAAAGAGTTATACTATCATTGAGTTCTACGCCTGCTGCCTCCATATAGAGAGGTGGGTTCCATCTACTGTGTTTTTGGGCTTATGTTAAAGTTCACCTGGGCTGGCTCTGCTAACCTTCACATTTCACTGGTTGCTTTATATCCTTTGAGACTTTATCCGCCACCTTGTGCGCTTCCAGGAAGTGCTTTGTAGCCCCTTAGTGCTCCCCTATGATCCACGCTTTGGCTCTTTGGGTCTGTCAGGATTCAAGATGGTGAGCGAGTTGAGATCCTTACTTTTGAATTGGGCCTCAGTAAGTTGACTCATAAGCCCTCATGATTAAAGTCTGTCCTTGAAGGCACTGATGATAATTTTGATCAGGAAGCTTCACGTGCCTGAGAATCGATGGAGATGCCTTCTAGAATTTCAACTCTACTTCCCAAACCTTGAGAGGTGTGACCCCTGATAATGCAGTCATGAAGACAATGAAGGACAATGAAAGTATCAACAAGGCAGCCAATTTGGAAGGCTTTGAAAGATTTTGAATGTACGGGAACATATAGGTCCCCCAAACACCACGTCCCACACATCTTATAAATACTAACACTATTTAACTCAATACTGGAGCCTATTTCACCTTAACTTTTCATCATTATCAACCTCTCCACTAGTTTACAGTGTTGAGCCCATTTTTCAAACTTTGGCTACAGTCAGAGAAATATAAAACTGAGATAAGTGGTGCTCACTACAAGGAGCGTTGAGATGTACAAGTGATAACTTCTATCATGAAAAATGGAGGATAATAGCATTCAAAAAAACTTATCTGCGAATCAGGCATTAAGTGTAACTTGGTGGACTAACACCTCTCAGTACAAGTACTCCCTTACAGCCTGGGAGCCTAGAGTTTCAGGACACCTTCCAATTTACCTTACCATCTGTTGACTATGATCTGTATTAACTTCAATATGTAAACCTCAACGAAGTAATTAAACAACTGTTGAATGACATTACTCATGGGAGGCTGATCCAATCACTCCCACGCCTCTTTTTACCTTCCATGATGCGAGATTTATATACCTTGGCCCTACCACCCTCAGGAGAATTGGATTTAAGTATTAAACGCTATCTCCAAAGCTTCGTCTATCCAGCCATACACCATATCCTATAAATAGTTGGGTTGCATCACTATGAAGTATCATGACTAGTAGGACTCAATCAAACCCTATACTAAAAAGTGTTGATTTCTATAATGCAGCCTCATCCTTCATCCATGATTATAGGTAAGCCATTTTAAATAACCATCAGTTAATGAACGAGGCTTGTAATCAATTTTCAGTGTTAAAGTGGAATTTTTGGGATATCTTAAGGACCAACTTCGTCAGAATGTGCAGCTCTTTGAGGATGCCTGGATACAATGCCTCAACCAGATCAAGCCATTGTGCAGACCCTTCAGCAGCAAACCAAGAGTTAACCTCTAATGATATTACCTCCAGGAGTGAAGGGCCTAAAGGCCATGGATTACAAAGACCTTCCAGTCCCACAATGCCTACTCCTGGCAATCCAACAACTCATGGAAACAAGATTTTCTAACAGCGCTTGCTGCTTTATAGTATAAATATGCAATGTGGCTTAAGGATATAAGCTCTGAGTATATGTAGTCTCTATTGACCCCAGAGTCTCAATTGAGGCCATAACAGACAAGATGGATAATTTTAGAACATTTGTCAAGCTCACTGATATTTTAATCATCCAACTTTAAAATTTTATCACAGTTTTGATACACGCTTGAGTGACTTTGAGAGTCAGCTGCTCCTACAATGTGCCAAAATTAAGCGTTTGGAGGAGCAGATTTTCAATAAAGCCTCCATTACCTTTTTAAACTGGATTGGGATAGAATTAAGAAAAATCTGTAAGGAATAAGATGACGATTGGATCAATAGGCCCCTTTCAATTATGTGGAAACTGAGAGTTCTGATCCTGCGCCGGTTCATGGTGTCAATACTCTTTCCATCCTTCTCATGACTAACTCAAAGCATAATTTCAAGGAGAAATTCACCTCAGGGTACAAAAGCCTTGCCTCCTTCCTGTACTCTAATAAGAGCTTGATGTAAGAGACTTCTGAAAATCAGAGGTGAAGAACAATAATTCTTGCCTGAGTAGCACCGTCCAGGAGATTATGACCCTCCATTTAAAGGAATGTAACACCTGGGAGCAAGTCAATACCACCATAATCCAGAAGTTCAGAAGCAACCAAACCTTGGCTAATCAAAACAGGCGTTCATGGGCATCTAATTGACAAAGAAAATCCTGTAAGTTCAACAGCTGATTTTATGTTCAAGTTTAAATTTCTGGCAACCACTAATTACATTACCTTGGATGATGCCATAACAGCCATCATCTCCACATTGGAATTTTATTCAGAGGCAAAATACACATGATCATCCAGAAAATCATCTTCACCTGAATTTAGGAAATATTGGAAGCACTTAATGAAATTACTGAATCTATCTTTCACCCCAAGCCCTCTGCATCCATCTCCTCCAGCTAATATTAGGTCCATGTTGTTGATGACCAGAAGATTCTCAGACCTTAATGCTCATACTTTAATGGATAATGCCATAGCGCTAAGACATGTTGGAATAGACTCACCAAGGAGGCAGGAAAAGGTTAATCAGCATGAAAGGCGAGGCACTTCATACTGACATCCCTGTACCACCTTAAGAATGTTTAGCGACCTCTACTGGGCCTATTATTTCCATAATAGAAGATGATTTGGTACCCATTGATAATGAAGAAGTTGGTACTGCTTACTCTTCATCTGATAAATCTACCATATTCCTCACTCTACCCCACAGTTTGGGAGCTTAGTTACGCACTTCACCGTAAAAGCCCATATAATCCCTGACCATGCCATTGTTGACAGTGTTTCTCCAATATGTCATTTCAACTTAATTAATGAAGTGTATCAAACTTTCTCCAGACTTGCCACATTACATGGAATACAGCATGGCGGGGCCACAATGAAATGGTTCATCGTCCTATTCCTCACTACTAATCTAGACTAAAAAAAATTCCATGAATACACCAGCCATTGCATCAAATAACCCAAGTTATGACCTTCTCCTCAAGACACAGTTTCTCCAGCATTATTACACTGTATGCAATATGATGAAGATTCTTTATCCCTGCTGGGACACTGGGTCCCATTGGTCTTTAAAACCGTCCATGACGCCAAGATAGAGAACAAAGCTCAAGCTTGCCTGTTGGAGAGCAAAAGTTGGATCAATTATCTTGAGTATCAATTAAGGGGCTTTCAAGTATAGATACCACCTCCTGCAGTGGACGACCTAATATGCATGCCTATTTATTAGCCCAAGAAAACCAATATATCGCCAAAGTCCCAGGTCATTATTGACATTTAGATTATATCAATAATCCCTCAGGACAATTGCTGATGATATCAGGCATAGTTAATACATCCACAAAATGGTCCTCCAGCTAAAGCGGGCGCCAGAAAAAAGTTAGCCCAAAGCTTCCTCGCCATCTTATATGGTTTCATAGGCTGATAACTTAGGGGACATATTAGGAATTTTTTATTTCTAATAATCCCTTTATTTGGTTTATTCTCAAATAAAGATGCATGGCAGCTCCCCCCTTTTGAGTTGGGCACCACTAATGCAAAAAAGTCAATACATCCATGAAGAAGTCCTGACCTGTCTTGGAATTCTAGATCCTGCATATTCTGGATCCATATCAGTGCGCTGACTGACCTCACTGACAAACCTAGGATAGTGGTACCTAGTAATTCAACCGCTTATGTTCGTCTCCTTATTGTAGAGGTCATAGATGACATCCATAGCTTTGGAAATTAAGGGACTTTGGGTCAGAAAAACCACATCCATAGCTCTAGTTGACACCTCTATTAGCATTAGCTCACTTGTGTACAACAGAGCCAAGTTAAGAAATTACTGGAAGAATACTTGGACTTTTTCTCATCCTCTACCTACAATTTTGGGAAAATGAATGCAATTTGCATCATTTTGTGATTGGGGACGCACCACCTGTTTGGTCTCATACCTATGAAAAATAAAAGCTGAAGAGGCCCAGGTAGCTATTGAGCTCAAGAAACTGATTGAAGATGGGCTATTGGTGCCTTCATAGAGCCCTTGGGCCTACCCCTCTTGTTAATTTGGAAGAAAGATGGCAATCATTATGTGAGGATGGACTATCAACGACTTACCTCCGTTTTCCAAGAAGGACAGTGTTATTTTTTGGACGGTATTGTTAGAATCCATCAGGTTATTCGCACAGGTTGAACCCACTGAGCAACGGACAGATGATGTGGGGATCATCAGTCCTTCAGACACGCATGAAAGTATACTTAAAATAGGAGCTATTGCCCCGATTGATTCTTTATTTATTTTTTATAAATACAGCTTTTTTTCGCTGTCTCATCACTTCTACACTTAAAAAACCATACCTTCTCTCAATCACCCAAATCTCTTATATACATTGGCTTCAGGTGATACTGCTTCTCATGGCTTGGGTTATTCTATTCCGCCAATTATCCTCAAATTTGGCTTGTTATTCTCTAATCTTCTGTCGCCCTAATTGTAGGCGATTTACTTCATATTTGTCAAATATCAACATCGCCTTATCGCCTTATATAGAGGCGATCCAATAAAACCCAATATATAATAAAGACCCGTTATATCCCAATATTGCCTCATCTTGAGGCACTCAATTAATTGTAACTGATACTATGTTTGGCGGATTCTGACCTGCTGTCTCACAAACATTCTCCAGTCATATCAGAATTGTGACAGAAAGTAACATATTTCCACAGATAAATGACGCACTCCACTTGCTTGCTGGGTCCCAATATTGTTCTGCTATGGATCTTGCAAGCAGATACTGGCAAGTAGAGCTAGCCCTGAAGGTTGGTCCAAATGTGCGCTCATAGCCAATGTGGGGGGTTATTTTTGCCAACAAGGATACCCCAGGATTTTTGCAATGCACCAGCCACATTCATTTTGCAATGTATGGAATACTAGGGAATTTAAAGCTATCATGTGCCCTCATGTACCTCAATGATATCACTGTCTTCTTGTGAACCTTCAACGGCCATGTGGAACACCTCTGGAAGTCTTCAACAATCTTAGAAAAGCCCTAATGAAGTTTAAGCTTATAAAGTACTCTTTCTATCAATCATAAATGGAGTTCTACAGACCAGTCTTGAAACATGGTTGTCAGAATTTCTACACAAATTAAAGATTTGAGTGAATCTGATAAAAGAAATTAAACCCAATTCAAAGATATAGTTGAAACTAATGTCAGGGTAATCCCTGATTAAATTCAAGGCATCCTGATATTGGGGTTCAACCCCAAATTGTGTGAATATATGCTACTTGACTGAAACCCACCAATATTGGGGTTCAAACCAATCTATGCGGCGATCAGATCCTGTTCAACAGAAGTGACCAAAATTTTGTAGAATCCCTGATTGGTAATAAATAGATCTTGGCTCAGAAACGCTTAAGATTTACCTGAAAAAACTTCTTGATCTCCCATATAATTTTTTTAAGAAAATAAAGGTTACTCTCTTTTTTTTTTTAGTACTAGATGGTCCCAAAAAGGTTACTCTCTTTTTGCCATTATAGTTTGGCCTACCTCTTTTCAGTTAGGGACTAAATAACATTAGGATCTTCCACTCAAGGAATTTTATGTGGTTGAAGACTCTTCTACAAAAAAGGAAAAAATCATAATATCACCCAGGAACTTTGGGTCTCCTGGTCTCTTTTTCAAAGGATGTTTGATTAAAACCCCCTACGTCCCAGCAAAACTAATGCTCCCTGCCAGGTACACCTCACGTTACAGGTGAACTTTATTACAATGGACAATAGCAATCAGGCGTCAGACACGTTCTCAGATTGTGATACCACTTGTCTCAGTGATTTGGCGATTAAATTGCATGTAGGAGAAACGACAGCAATATACAACCTTTTATTTCTATGTCTTTGAAGGTGAACCTCCACACTCCTACAGCGGAGCAATATCAATTACAAATATCAGATTTTATGAAGCTCTCCAGCTCCTCTTTTCTGGGTCCTTTGTCCTCAGAGGCCGAGAAAATAGAATATGAGCCCTAGAAGTACAGCCCTATGATGAGTTTAGTTGACAGTTCCTTGCTTGATGGAGAACAGGTTGGAGCAGGACGCTCAGAATGCTATCTGTGTCAATTCGTAGATCCCACACTGTACCATCTACTACAAATAGCTGAATCCATAATCAGGAATTACTTTAGAATTTAAGATATCAGGGACTTTACAATCTCAACTTCTCCAATTTTATCAATATACATCTCTTTTTAGCAGTGAAAACTGGAGCGCCATATTGGAAAATCGGCAATTCATCAACAAGATGCAGGTTGTGTTAAAAGTCTTGATGAGGAAATATTAGATTCATATGAATGTAGCTCTCCAATTGTTTTAGTCAATTAGAAGTCATCATTCATAATCAGATCAGAGATAGTGCCATAACACAAACTTAAATTGATAACTTTATGTCCTCCATGGATAAACGCCACCGTTTTCTTAAAGAGGTAATATATGATATACAGGATTCTCAGAACAATTTTTAATTATCCAAACCACTATGAATACCAGGTGATGATGGCACTCCTAGAAATGCCTGGTGAACGCGGAGCCCCTGGTTGTGACAGGATACCTGGCTGACATGGTTTCCTTAAGATCCGCTGGGTCTAGTGCTGATCTAGAAATCCCTGAAATTTTCCTTCAGTATTAATTTGACAACTTCAAAAATTTTAATGTCCAACTAGGACGTGTAGCTCATGGAGTGTAGATCACTTGGGATGGAGTGCCTCTCATCTCTGATGTTTCTCTGAACGCTCATCACGAAAGCCTTGAAAACTTGGCTACTTTACTAGATGTGGTATTAGGCTTGGAGAAAAAATGCTCACCACCGAGTAGCATTAACTTAACTTTGGGATACAACTGCCAGCTTATGAGTAAAATTTGGCAGTTTAACCAGCTTTCCACCATGAAATAGGCTCTTTTTAACATCCATAATTTAATAGCTTTAGTTATTAAAGAAATCAATGAACTGCAAAGTCAAGGAAATGCTCTTCATCACCAAAAATAATTCAGATATACCTTTTTTCTTGAAGAAGGAGCACCCACAGTGTCAGTTCATGTTATATAGCCTCCAGCCACTTCAAATACCATGTATAAACTTTCATTCAAAGAGAAGTACGTCCCAGGAGAAGGGAGCATCTTCTCTTTTCCATATTGTTAATAAAGCGCTATGGAAGAAGAAACAATAACTATCAACTTAAACACCTGACAAATTGACTTAGACGCGTAGCTCAGGACATCATGGATACCTCATCTTATGAACTGCCATACCTGGAATGATGCCAAAGCTCCTTTGCTTCAGAAATTTTAAACGACCTAACTTTATCCAACCAGAACAAATATTTATGGGAATCTTCTTAATTGGGGAGAAACCCATAATGAGTTCACTCATTAATTTTATCTCAAGACTCAGATTTTAGTTGCAGGGAATCATCTTACATTAGACGATGATATCACCGCCTCTTTTTTGCATTTAAAAATATGCCTAATATCCTACTCTATCCTAGAACTAAAAACAAACTCACATCACTCCTGTATACTAAAAAAGCCATCTTGGAGACGCCTGCTAAAATGTTTAAATTAACTCGCTCATCCCATTTTAATAATAAGACTTAGCCTCAAGTACTATAAGTTACACCCATCAACTTGCCTACACCCAAGTTATTTTGCACTTACTGCAAAAATAACCACACTATAAACTTTTTTCAAACTTGTTATAATAAGGCGGCAAAAGATCAGTCAACATAGGGCAAGAGGCTCCTATTGCTGGTTACAATTAAGTGCCTCATACTTCTAGTTTTAAATCTATGTCAAGTACATCAGGTTGTTTTGTATTAGCTGCTCTTGCAGAATTTGAAGTATCTCTTATTAAAGGAAATAGAGATAATAAGCTTTCTTGTTTTTACAAAAGTCAAAAACTGATCAAATTCTCATTGTCAGCTCCTCTAGTAAGAGTCGATAATTACCTGAAAAAACTTTCAAACACATTGAAAACCCCCAAGATTGTTGTGACAAAATTCTCTGATCACCTCTCTACAGATACATTAAAAAAGCTTATTAGCCATTAATTCTCAATTTGGATTTTTGGTGGTATAAATAAAGGTAGTAATTCACAAGGTTAAAGCCCTGGCTATGATAATACTGGTTCTCTGGTTAATGTCATATCTTTCTAACTTATTTAGAAAATAAAATGGCTTTCACACTTGATTAACAAAGCTGGATATGAGATGGTGGAAAATTAGCCTACTAAGGCGATTGGGGCATATTATGCCTTACCTCTCCAATTCAAAAACTCTTATTTACTGCTCCTGATATTTAGTTAAAACAAAACTATGAACTGCATATTAAAGTACAACTAATGCAGGAGTTCAATTGTACTATTAATCATAAAGAATGATACCTCTTACTTTTAGGATATTGGATACCATTAATATGATCTCTCTAAGGGGGTGGAAGGCGATTCAGTAGGGCGTACGGCTACCAACCTGAAGGTTGGGGTTTGAGTCCCCCTTTGAACATCAATTGGGGTGCCATCCAAAGAAAGTTATTGGAGGTTAGTACGTCTAACAATACAAAAACCTTACCCATGACAAAACCAGAAAAATTCAAGTCCCAATCTGGAGGTGGAAAAACTTTCTTTGACGGAGTTGAACCTGCTCAGGTTTCATGTCAATGCTTTCTTTCTTTCTCTCTTTTGGTAATGTATGTGCCCTGGTCAGCTTGCCTCAAATAAATAAACTAACATTTATTCTCCCACTCAAATATAAAGGGCCCCCAAAAAATGCACATGATTCGTGAAATACCCCACCTCTATTTTGAAAAGAAGTGTACCAAAACTTGGATGCTAAAACTAAGCTACCACCTGAGGCTGTGGATGCCAAAGATGGGATACCTTTATAAGCCCTCATTCCATTAAGATACCACCTAGCTCTAAAGTTATTGTAAATTCTGGAATTAAGGTTCACATTCTTTCTAACCAAGAATTGAAGCTATATGGACACCCTAACTCTTCTAGCAAAGAAGCGTTGACCTGTACTGGAATTTTAGACCCTGCCTATGGGAAATCCACCTCCATTTTATTATGGATCTAAAAATCAGACCTGTAAGTCTGGGGGAGCGGGGGGGGGGGGGGGGGGGGGGGGGGGGGGGGGGGGGGGGGGGGGGGGGGGGGGGGGGGGGGGGGGGGGGGGGGGGGGGGGGGGGGGGGGGGGGGGGGGGGGGGGGGGGGGGGGGGGGGGGGGGGGGGGGGGGGGGGGGGGGGGGGGGGGGGGGGGGGGGGGGCCCCCTCCATTTAGATTGGGGGGTGTCCCCTTTCCAATCCAAGAAGAAACCAAGAAGGCTGGTTTCCCCTCATAACCCAGGGAGACCTTGCTCATGTGGTTGACAAGCGGTGGGTCACCGCTTACCCTTTAAGGACCCATCCACCTGTTTCAGTACTAACTTTAAATGGATTGATACTATTAATAAGGAAAAATTTTATGCTGAGCTATTGGAGATTTGGCATTCTCATGAAACAAAAGGTTTAAATGAAAATGATGGCCACAATCCATCAGCATCAAGGCCAGATAGCCCCAAACAGTTGGCAACAAAGCCTGACAGGCATATACTTTTGATGAATAAAGCATTTTGTGCCAAATCTTAGGCAAAGCTCGCCAATGGCATCAGGTCATTGGGAAAGCTGCTTTTAGTTTAAAACCCTCATGGGAAGAATCAAAACCACATCTGAAATTCCTCACTTGGCCAAGCGGATGCCAGAGTGACTGGGTGTGGGTGGGTTGGCTGTCCCAAACCTTTTTCAACCCTGTAAAACCACTCCTACATGAGGTGGCCTAGGGAGGTTCCTGCTGCCCGTCAGGTGAGACGCCGTCACTCCAGTTGTTGAAACTGAAGAAATTGGCAATTTGGATGTCCATGGAAAAGCTGATAATGACTCTCCCCTCACCTATACTTTCAAAGTCAATTCTATTTAAGCTCACTTCCTCCCTCTCACTCAAAGTTCGTAGGACTAGACTCAATCTTGAGGGCCCCAATCCTGAACTTTCCTAAGCTATTCCACAAATTGATCATCAATTTAAGCAGTCATAAAAACATTGAGAAAATTGATGGTTGATTCTCTTAATTTAGATTTATTAAAATTTTCCCACATCAGAATTCATTTATTAAGTTCATCTTTTTCTTGCTGAATCCCCATGACTTTTACAATGAGGCCCCACGGGCTTTGTATCAACTGGGTTGTCCCACTTATTTTTGTTAATTTGGTTTTCTTCATGGTCTATTGGGATCTTTGTGTCAAGGCCCTTAGAAATTCCTCCCAATCTTGCACCTCTCTACACCTGGACCCATTGGCTCTAGTGCTGTAACAGATTGTTTTTGCCAGGTTGCTTGTCACATTTGTAGTCCGTTGGTCCTCTATTGTCACTTATCTCTCAGCCAGCTTACATTTCATTCAAGTTGTAATGCCCCAGGTATTCTGGCTCGCCTTTGGGTGCTTCTGCAACCCTACTGGAAGTCTAGTCTAAACTTTATCTGCCGTTGCCATGACAAGACCCTCCAAGTTCTTTGATATGCCTCATCGCCTATGTAAAACTTTGTCCTATTGAAAATAATGCTTTAGTGAGCAGTTTTTGGATCCCTACAAGAATTATTTTTGATCACCTACCCATTATAGCTCTAGCGAGAATACAATTGGATACAACCTCACTATCAATGAACGCCAGAATGTTGAGGCCCTCATTGAGGAATAAAGTGATATCTTCTCAACAGGGTCAGGTGATTACAGAAAAATGTTAGTAGTAATTCACCAAGTTAATACTGAAGATCACCATCTATTTAAATATTGAGCATACCAAATATCTTAAGTTAAATAAGCTCAATTATCTAGAGCTAAAGCAACTATTAAAATACTGACTACTGGTTCTATCCAAAAGCCCGTGAGCTTTCCCGTTTTCTTTTGAAAAAAGAATGGTGGATATCATGTTGTCATAGAGTATCAACTATTTAATTCTAATACATGAAAAGATAATTATCCTTTGCCTCATATAGATAATTTTTAAAATTAATGTCAGGATCCCATTATTTTTTCAGCAATGGATCTTGCCAGTAAGTACTGGCAGATCAATTTAGCCTCTGAGGACCGCAAAAAATGTGCCCCATTTATTGAGAAGCATTATTTGAGCTTACTAAATGCCACATGATTTTTGTACGCCCTTCCACCTTCCAAAAAGCCATGTATGGTTATTTAGAAAAATAAAATGCTCCTGTGTGCTAGTCTACCTCTACAATATAGCCATTTTTTGCAAACTTTTACTGATCATCTGGCTCATCTAAGGGAGGTTTTACAGCGTTTATGTAAAGCTTCCCTAAAACTTTAGCCGTCAAAATGCTTCTTTTTCAAAGTGAAATGGATTTCTTGGGCCATAAGGTAAGTAAGGCCAGAATATTACCAATTTACAGCAAGTTTTTGCCATTTCAAAGATGTACCTCTAAATACCTACATAATGTATTGGTTTTTAGGAATGATGGGGTATTATCACTGTTTTTTTCCACACTTTATCAACACCTCTAGGCTTTACTATATTTGTTGAAGAAAAGCATACCCTTCCAGTGGAAAGAGGAGCAATAACAGGCATTTGAAATATTATGCGTAGCTCTCTCCCACTCTCCTGTAATTGTGCATCCTAAATTTGATAAACCAATTTTACATTTTAACTGATGCTAGTGATATAGCTATAGGAGCTTTATTTTTCAACATAACAAATTTTGGTTGACCATCCAATCGCTTATTATAGCAAAATTACTGGAAAAAGCTATATGCAACTATAGTGTTACAGAGAAAGAGTGTTTGGCAGTATTATTGTCCATTAATCATTTCTGACTTATTCATATATGAACCACTTTGCAATAATTTTTCTGACAATGCTTTTTTATAATGGATTCAACAAATGAAGGATCCTGATGGGAAATTAGTTCAATGGGCTTAAAGCTTTAAAAGCTACAATTTCCATTATCCATCATACAGGGCCCATACATCATTTGCGGATTGTTTTTCCATGTTACCAATATTAACTATAACCAGCCCTGAAGAGGATCAAATCTACAATCTTTTGACCCGACTTCATTTATAGAAGAATAAATCCCCAACTGTTCAAAAAGGATTAATGAAACAGTTGGCAAATATTTAGGATAGGAACGGTACCCAGTACAAGCTCATTGCACAAAATGGTTACTCTATATTCAACCTTCAGCTTGCACAGATGTTATAACAGAGGGGCATCTTCAAGTCAGCCATGGAGTAATATAGAAAACTCACCAGTGGCTCAAGACTCAATGTTACTGGGGAGGGATACTCATCTAATTCAAGATGTATTATATTCCTGTCTGGAATGTAAAAGTCAGGATGAACCTAATCCCTGACCACAACATCCAGTGGCTCCTCCCTGCAAATTATTTCATACTGTAAGTATTGATATTGTATAGCCACCTTCTCAATCATTTAATGGCCTTCAAATTCTCCATATGACTGTTAATCATTTAACCAAATGGATTGAAGCCCTATCACTACCCTCTGCTTTAACAAAATCTATATTACATTTCTATATAATCAGATTATTACCAACCTGGGTTCCTAACATAATTCTCTAGAAAATGTTTAAAATTTTTGCATCTCTGCCGAATAAATTAAACTAATAAGCCCCACTAAGATATTTTACACTCCTTACCACCCTGCAACCAATGGAATGGTAGAGTGTGTAAATGGTATAATAATCTAACCCTATAGAATATGGTTACAACTGACCCTCTACATTTTTCACAATATCTATCTAGTACAATCCTTGCCTATTGAATAAATTATCATCAATTTATCAAAAAGTCTCCATTTCAAGGTTTGTACGTAATTAATCTCCAACTTTATTCTAAAGTGCAGGCCATGTTAGATCAAACTTCCCTGAGGCCCCTGAAGTTATTATGAGAAGTATGCTAATGAGATTATCTGACTCCAGTCCATGGATTCTTGAAATTTGCCTGCTACCACTACCAGAGAAATTAATTGGTTTAACAATAAGCATGTTTCTCTGCATATCTACCAGCCTGGTGATTTACTCCTTTTCTATTATCAATACCCTGATGGATAAGATAACGAATTGGGTACCTATCTTTTCAGGACCCTAAAAAGTTATCTACAAATGAGGTAATGAACATTCTATTGTGGAGGTCACTAAGGGAACTGTGATAAATTGAGTACACAGTTGATTTCTCTGGACTTTAAATTCCTGCGCCAAGATCTAGAAGGGGAATTGTCAGGATTCAGACTCAAATTAAGGATTTGAGTACATTGATGAGATTATTTTTTGATCAAAAATTTTAATTGAAACTATTGTTGGGGATAGTCCTTATCTGAATTTTATCAAGGCCTCCAGATATCAGGGCTCAAACCTGACTTATGAAATTTTATGTTGCTTGAAAGAAACCTCCTGATGGTAGGGTCTAAACCTGATTTATGTGGCGATCAAATCCTGTTTAACAGAAGTAACCAGGATGATGTAGAATCCATGATTGCTATTTAGCAAAGATCTTGGCTTGTAAATGCCTGGAGATTAAATCCCAATAATATTCTCAGATCTCCTAGATAATTCTGTTGTTGAGAAAATAAAGACTACCCTCTTTTTGCCACTTATTTATGTCATACCTTTATTAATTTGAGGACAAAAAATATTTGATATGCCTCTCAAGGACTTTAAATTGAGGGAATACTTTTTATAAAAGCAACTACTTTTAAGTATCTTCACCAAGGGCTTTGGGTGCTCTGATTTTTTCTCAGATGATTTTTGGATTAAAAACCCCACATCCTGATAGGTCAATAACATAAATTGAAAAATTATGCCAAGCCCTGCCTGGATTAATTAGTATATAGATGGTGGAAACCTTGAAGAGTTGTTGTGATTGACATCCTTGACATTTAAAGTAAAATGTCATATAACAAATCTCATGGACTCTCAAGGTAGCTATATTGGATCTGCTTCAGAGTCTTGATCATTGTTTTTTGCTCAACAATACAGTGAGCTTTTATATTAATTAATGGCTGTCTGGAGGGGGCTAGATACAGAAATCTTTGACCATCACTTCTAACTTTTTAAAGTATACCACTATGAATTTCTTGGGCCTTTAATATGGTCTAAGGTGCGCTAATGATAGGTTGCTCATCATTGTAATTGTGGCCTCTGTTTTATTGAACATTTGCTCCTCATTAGGAGACAACAAATAAACAATGGGGTAATCAAGAATGTCTGTTAGCATTCTGATAAGTTCCTGATCAGTGTACTGCTTAATAGTTTTATGCCTAGAGCTTTAACAACCATTTGGATAAACGTCCTTTGGGATTTTTAAGCGTGTACAGCCCCTGCAAGGAGGCATTATTGGCGAAGACTTAGAGCTTAGTCCCATGAAGATAAAGTTAGGATTGTTTGCAAGAAAAATTAACAGCTAAACATTCATGTTATATTACCATATAGTTTCTCTCCTGATTAATGGGCGCGGCTACAAAAAAATATTGAAGGTTCCTCCTCATTCTTACCATATTAGGGTAGCACTGCTCCAAGGGCTTACAAAGAAGCGTTGGAGCAACCATTAAATGACTGGTTAAAATCAGGTTATCATAGCACGGCGCCCAGGTTAGAGTTGCTTTTAAATTTTTATGGGCGTCCTTGCATTCCGTGGCTATTTGAAGGCCACTTGGCTTCTTAACAAGTGGAACAAAGGCTCATCCAGCCGTGTATATACCTGTATGAACTGATGGTAGTATCCTAGCATTCCTAAGATCACCATCCCATCCCATTTGTTATTGGGGCATTTCATATGGTTAACAACATTATGCTTTTAGGGTTAAGGGTATATCTCTTAATTATTGAAAATGTAACACAGATACTCCATTTGGGTCTTAAAATGTTGACACTTGATGGGTTAAATTTCACTGAACTTTGTCTATTCAATTAAACAGTTCTTTTAAGTGATATAAATATTGTGTTATGGTTTGTACAAACATGTTGATGTCAACGAGATATACTAGTATGCAGCTCAACTTCAGATTACCTAAATTGGTTTACAAAGAATCTCTGGAAGTGGAGGGCGCGTTGCACAGACATTAAGGCATGCGTGTTGGATGATATAACCCTTGGGACATAATAAATGGAGAATTTTTCTTGTCTCCTTTTAGCAGGTCAATCTGCCAGTAGCTACCAATGAGATCCAAAGAAGTGAAATAATTTGCACTTTTCAAGTAAATGAAGCGTCATCTAACATGGTAAGGGGTGCAAATCTTTTCTAGTAGTTTATTTAATTGACAATAATTGATCAATACTTTGTTGTAGGTAACCTCTCTCTTGAAAATAAGTACAGGACTGGCCCAAGGACTGAAATATTGCACAACATCTCTTGTGATAAAAGTCAATCAATCTCTTTTTGTACAACCTCTTCAATGGCTCAGCTATGCCATATAGGTCATGAATGTATTATTTTGGCATCCTCATTGCCAATGTGGTGTAATATATCTCTAGCATACTTTAAATCATAATTGCTAACCACAACTATCTGCATAATTATGTAATAAAAGAAAGGCTTGATCATTTTGTTATTCTGATAAGCCCTCTAATTAATTTTATGAGATAAGTGCACATGAGTTAGGATTGGCGTCAGGCAGTCTGAACTCTGATAGTTCTCCAAAGCTAAAATTGACATAATTTTCTCTTAGGGTATTAAGTTAACAAAGGCGACTTTATGTACTTCCAAACCAGTAATACTTTAGCAATTAAGTTATCCAGAAGATGCAGATCACCTTGTATCTGATGATTAAACCAGGAAACATGTGAGTCCCAATATATGATTTTTCCTATGGAGAGTAGACCTATCTGAGTAACCTGTGAGGCAGATCCAGAGACAGTTTAGTGTTTACAACTTGCTGTTCCCAGGAAGCAACTAACAACATGTGTACGCCTGGAAAAAATACATTGATTTTGTGCATGATAAGAGAAAGGGCCAAAGCATGATGATCAACTTGCTGATAGAGAATAGAAATTAACCTATAAGTAAAAGTTGAACAGTTAAAATTATTATAATCTACTAAGTACCTTTTATAATCAAGAGAAATGTATAAGCAACAAATAGTTAAGGATCTTGAGGACGTTGTATTCATAATTTAAAACTTCTCCTTAAAGACTTGAGAAAGCTGGTACTAATTAAAAAATTGAGAGTTACTACTGGGCAACACTATAGCAGGAGAGCTGCCCCGTAGGGAACCAAATCTCATAGCAAAGTCTTTTTAGGCTCCTTAACTAATGGCGCTTCAAGGACCAGCCGTTCTGTACAGCTTACAATAAGTCACAGTGGGAGAAACTTTTGGCTTTTTTGCAAAATGACTTGAGACTAAATTGACTGGGGCACTGGTATTAACTATTGCGCAAACTCAAATTTTATTTACAAGTATGTTTAAAATTTCCCTAGTTAATGTGAAGCTTTGACCTTAAGCTTCTGAATCAAATATCTATTTATGAATCTCAGCTTATATTAATTTATATATCTATTGGTTAATTCTTTAATAGTTTAACGCCTAGATTGTTATTAATATCAATAAAAAAAGCATTAAATAAAATTTATAACGCTAAAAAGGAATCACTAGACAAATTAGGATGACTTACCATTTAGTGCTCCACCATTAAAAAGGAAACAAAGCTTTATTATAGCTTGTCTCACCTTATCCCAGGATTTGTTTTACCTATTGTACCTTCTATCTTTTTAGTAAATTTTCTTCTATATTTATAAAAGGTCTAAGATAACTATTCCTAGACCTTCTAACGCTAATTTCTTGCTATAATCAGACCAGCTAAATTGAAGTATATGAAGATCTCAATAATCCTAAAGCATTGATATTTGCAACAAGCGTATACCTCTTGAAGACTATAGATACCCCAAATCATTTACAATTCTGCTTGATTTACCCTTTCATGTCGATTTCTGATTTAAATGCAGCATTGTTGCATTAGCAAAAGAATATTCCTTATAAGAAGAGCCAGAGTGCTATATCCTAGTAAAAAAGTAAATTCTACAAGGAAGCACGCTGATGCTAGTTAAACTCATAATTTTCTAGCCTTAAAAGGAACTAGTCAATCAAGTCTGTAAAATCCCAAACTTGGTACTCCATGAAAGGTACCTTCTGAGGCTACCAGGAAAAGATGTACTTTCATAAAAGTTGAATATTTCAAGTGGAGAGGATAATTTTTAGATGGAGAAAATATAAGTGTACACCACAGAGTCCAATTTTTTAAATGAAGATATAAATTTCTTGATTAAATGAACGTACACAGTATCACCAAGAGCTGTTAGAGGAAGTTACCTATCAAATCAAACAGAACTTTATCAACTTGAAAATGCTTTATAAAATCAATAAAGAGTTTTATGGTTAGATAGTTATTTACCAAATGTACAAAGAAATAATCAAAGAGATCAGACACCTAGCTATTTGAACTGCCATCAATTTAAGCAACAAACTCAAAAATCAAGTTTGATATCCCTCCATTCATTAAGAAATTGAACACAGTAAGGAGAGAATACAACAATAACAGAGTGAGAAGGATAAATCTTCCACTATTTTCAGCAAAAAATAATCATTAGTGCCCACTTTGGTTTCTTGTTACATTACTCCTTGATGCTTCACCGCCAAAGTTGAAGCAGTTAGACTGCCTGGAGCCTATTCCAATTTCTTTATTAATTTTACTGAATAAGACACAGGCTTTCTGCAGCTGACAAAAAGAATGTTACAAAATCCAGAGTCTGAAAATTCACAAGTTAAATTTTGAGGCTGAGTCAGAGCATCTCTGGGGGCAAAACGAAGCTGCCTACCTAAATAACTTTCCACGACTTTGTTTTCTAACGCTGAGGCTCAAAGATTAAAAATGGCTCATTTAAAACAAATAATTCAGTTCAAAAATAGTTCTCCTCTGCCAAGACTAATAGAAACGCTCATAATTTGCTTAAGCCAGTTGAGGCAAGTGCCCTTAAACCATCTCCTCTTCTTATAATGCTTTAATTCATTATAGACCTTTTATTTATTACTATTTATTCTTTACTAAAGGTTTACATTTCCTGATGTCGTCAGAGATTTAAATATCCTGACAAAACTAATACAATTTACCATGAATTTTAGAAAAGCCACCCATCCGCCTTTTTAAGTAAAGCTGCGCTCCAAATCTGTTACCCTTAATGCGTTGGTGAACCCAGGGCATCAAACTACCTTCCATTTAATACCTAGATGATATCTAACACCTCCAAATTTTCTGTAGAATGACTGATTTAGTGTCAGAATTATTTAATAACCGCCAAGCTAGTGTCTTGAATTAATGTGAGTCTAAAATCAAAATCCTCACCTTCATTGACATGCTGACTGACCAAACAACTCAAATACTTTTACCTCTATAATTTTTACTCTTATCTGGATCTGCCACCCTGACGCCTCCTAAGCCAAGCTTCTATTTTACCAATGATACCACAAGCTTCTATTAAATGAAAACTCTTAGCAGAAAGATTAAAATATAACCATCCAACTAATATCTCAAATTAAGAAGGGCTATAATCAAGGTTTCTAGCCTCTGCTTTCAGATTGACTAGGCAAAAAACCCAGATACTTCCCTTTTGCTACTTTGATAATAACATTTTAATTTAATGAACTAAATCATTTCTATCATATTTTACCTGTATTTGTCAATTTTGATGAACTTCTATCTACCAAACATTCTCCCTAGATGGTTGCATAAACCCTTGATAAAATCCCCAACTATCTTATTTCTATGAATGCAGTTACAGATGCCACACCACCCCATGAACTCAATCTCAAAGTTCCTGAGGAGGATGCTAAGGTTTCGCCCTGTGACAAATCATTTCCTCCATCCCTGGAGCAGCTTTAAGTTCAACACGTAGGATTGGTTGATGATGTCCATAAACTGCTTTATGCAAATTTTTATTGTTGATTTTTTATTCCCCTTTTACTTTATCATTGCTTTCATCCTTTGGAAATCCTAGAAGGCTGCTTATGCTTCTATGTTCTCTGTCTATTGGCTCACAAGTTAAAGCCATCAACTGTCTTGGCAGGATCTTACGCCATTCTGAGAATTGAACCACCAAACTCTACTATGGTACTAACTTAAACTAAATGCATTATCTCCTCTTAACTAGCCCTACCATCATAATGCTAAGACCAAAGTTGCCATTCCTAAGCACGGTAAACTATGCAAACCTTGGAATCCCCGCATCTTTAAGATCAAGCTTTTTTAAATGCAAATGACTTTTTATATCTATGAGATGCTCTTATACCACCAACTGCCTACTTATTATGAGACTGAAGCCTAATTTTTAACCATCGAGTCAAAACTTATTCCAACTACATTGGGTCATCAAATCTGGCCCAACTCAAGTAGCTTAAGACCTTAACAAGGCTGTCCAAACCTGGCAAAATCATTACAACCCCCAGTCAAGGCTCAGAGGGGCAGTGTTGGGATTTGTCCTAGTTGGTGTGAAACCTCAACCTTGAGCTTTTTAATAAAATACTTATTTTGGTAATTTCAGCCTATACTAATTTAAAATTTTTGGTCAATGCTTTATTAAGCTTAACGCCTAAAATTGTTATTGATTTAAATTTAAAAATAATTAAGAGATTTATAATGCTGAAATGATCATTAAAAATACCAGAATGACTAAACATTCAGCGCTTTACTAGCCAGAATTAAGCAAAGCTTTATTTAGGCCTTGTTTTGCCTAATCCCTAACTTTTTTTTCCTATTGTACCCTCTATCTATTTAATAAAATTCCCTAGATCAATATAAAAGGTCTAAGATACTAAATCCTAACCCTTTTTACTCTGCTTTCTTACTGAACTCAAGATAAAGCTAACTTGAGGTATATGGAAGATCTTGCTAATCCTAAGGGTTGATATCTGCGCCAAGAGCATACCTCCTTGAAGACTTTAAATATAAAATCATTTATTGAATAAATTATGCTTGATAGAATACTCTAGTGTCAATTTCTGATTTAAATGCATTTTATCCTAAAAAAAGATTATAACCACTAAGAAAGCAAAATTGGTATGATTAAGTAAAGAATTTAAATCCACTAGGAAGCTCATTAATGCTCGGTTGACTTATAATCATCTAGCCTTATAAGGAATGGCCAAACAATCCTATAAAGTTTTTAAAAGGTGAATCAACACAAGTGCAATAAGAGAAGTAGTTAAAATTTGCGTTTAATGTAAGATAAGCGGGAGTATCAACTTGACTAATACATAGTCTTTCTTTTCTTGCCAACATCTAGAAAATGAGTATTCTTTATCTCAAGGGGTAAAGCCATTTTTAACTCCTTATAAAGAGGTTGACCGTTTGACTTATCATTTTCCGCAACTGGGATTACTATGCAAGTTGCATAGTGTATGGTTTGGAAATGACTTCATGGCCTTCCTCCTTGAGCTTGGCGTTCTGGCTTTAGGTTAATGCTAGTACTTGATATGGGTTGCTTTTTCTTGTTTAAAATTGGATAGATTAATGTTTTCCAATAGAGTATCTCTTCTCTACTTGTTGAATGCCTTTTCCCTGGTCCTCTTTATCCTACAGGAAAAGAGAATAAATTATATTGGGCCATTTCTTGGGACATCTGGCACCATAGTGACCTTTGGAGTTACAAATCCATCAAGTCCCTTCAGAGATTCCAGACAAGGCTCAGTACTTCCAATCCATGTGTAACTAGTCCCTACTGTAAATTTAGTGCTACGTTGTCGTTAATTAGAGCAGTTGTCATGTATCTCTATGTTGGGTAGACCAAAAGAGATCTCACATAGCTCCAAATAATCAATCATTGCCAATGTGTCTAAGTCCATCACTAATGTAAAAAATTGGGGCCAGTGCAGCTCTGGTTAGATTTTTGGTATCATTCTTAAGAGTAACCTTCATGTCAAATTCAGCCATTGCTTTTGCACCCAATAGACAATACCTTGTAGTAAAAACAATCAGAAAATTCAGTAATGATCTTATTCTTTCATAACTGGATAGTCATGATTTAGCCTTGTAAATGTCCATCTTTTCTAGGATGCTGAATTCTCGTAACATGGCTTTCTCAAAATCTACAAAGCTCCTATTGTCCATGGCTAAGTAGATCATAATCAAGTCATGATTTATATAATCTAAAAATCTATCATATAGTTAGCTTTGAACAGATTGTCAGCTCATGCATGGTCATTCTGAGTATCTTTAGGAAGGACTGTACTCCAGTTTTGATCAAAATTTGGAAGGTTAACGGGGTTGAATTGATTAATAGTTTGGAAAGAAATTTCAATGGCAGCTGTACCAAAGGCAGTTTGGGAAGACCCAACATGGGGTTTAGGGTTACTAGGGCCATTAAAGAGTCCCCAATTCTGAGCTCAAGTTCTGGAGCAATGAGTTAAGACTAGTGGTGCAGCTGGCATGGGGCGCTGGGGGTACTTTGTTGGGTCAAAAAGACCTCACCTCTGATAATTCACCCTTAAAATAAATAATGCTTGACCTTATCTGAAACTTGAGGTTCAAACTTGCAGCATCCTTCATTCAAGTAAGTTTTAATGCTCCATTACCAGGACGCTCTATCTTCCCATTCTTTTTCTGATTGCTGATTAGTTTGGTATAAAAAAGCAATTTTAGTCCTCGATTAACATATTTGGTTCTAAGTTTTTTTATTTAAAATTATGGTCCTTGTTAACGCCTTGCAGATCTCAAGTATTATGGTAAATGTCATTATTGGTTTCAATAAATATCAAATCGTTGTGTAAGTTGAGATAGATGTCCTTCAATGACTCAATATCTTGATGTAGGGATACTTTCTGCTTCTAGAGAAGTTTTTTTATTCCTATAAAGAACTAGTAGCTTCAGCAGTAATGCTGATATGTTGTGCTGCAATTTACATCTCCTACTGGGTATACTGACTGAGTTCTTTTACAGATTCAGCTTGGTGTGCCTTATCTCATGCAGAATTGAAAGAAGCTTTGGGCCTTTAATTTAACTTAGTTTACTCTTTTAGCCACCCAGGGTAACACCTCCCTCATTCATGGCTTGTCAACTGATTTTAATATCTTTGAAGTTCATCTGACTTATGAGCTTTTTCAAACACGTTGAGATATTAGTTGGCTACAATTGTGATTTTTCCAATCTTGTCTCACCCCCTGAAAACTGTTCTCCAGTTGGCTATGTAGGACTTCAGGAAATACACATTTTTGCTAGTTTCAGCTAGATACTTCCATGGTTTGCTTCATGGTGTTGGACAGTAGTCATTTGTGAGTTATGCACAGATGGTTTAAGATAGCCATAAATGTACTTAATAAGGTAATTGGCGTTGCTAATGAAGGATGATAGGTGGCTATAATCCATACTGCAATAGAAAACATAATCGTGGACAACTGTTCTTGGATATTCTGATAGTATAATAGGAGGGTAAGGTTGATGTTCTCATGACTTAAGAATTGGAATCCACGCAATGGTATCCATTTAAATTCCAGATATGTATGCTGGAGAAGGAGTAGGGTTTGAAAAACTAAAACTGAGGCTTATAGTTCCATCCTAATTTTGCTTGTGCTACTTGATAAGGACTTAATGGATTTATCTAGAATGCAATCAATTGGTCGTTTTTGAAACTCTCTTCTTGTGTGTCATATTCCCTATTGGGATAGATTGATCCTTGATATTTGTCAGATTCTGTGGTTGACTCAAAAATAAAACCTTTGACAACCTACAGGTTAGGCCGATTTTCCCTCATAATGCTTAAGCTAATAATCTAATTAAAACTATTGCAATATCATGGCTTAACCAATTACCACAACGTGTATTTAATTATATTATTAAAAGCTTGGGCTGAATACACCTGCAAATCTAGACTAGTCTTCTCTGCAACTACTCAACTAGGACAATCAACTCAACATCAATTCAATCTATTTATTCTATCAGTAGCTTGGGCCAAATACATCTGAAAGTTGGGCTGATTATTACTGCCCCAAACCTTGGCAACTCGTCCAGATTAATCAAGATTAATATTAAGCAATAAGTATACAAAATTGTTCAGTACCTGCCCAAAGTTAACGTTTAAAAGTCCCTTGGGCAATCAGATGAACGGAAAACATAATCAATTTCCCGCCTCAGGGTGAATTTTGTATGTCAGTACGTGTAATCAGCGTGATAGCACTTGCACATGGACTGCCCAAATGGGAGTACCTAGTGCTATTGAGGGCCAGTTGACATCCAATTAGGGAGTTATTTTTGTCAGCAGTATGATGAAAACATATTTTGAGCTGGTCCTAAAATAATTTTCATATGTCAATATGCATAACCAGCATGATAGCACTTATACATGGACCACCCAAATGGGAGTACCTAGTGCTATTGAGAGAGGCCTGCTGATGGCCCAATTAAAGGTAAATCATTTATTAAAATTGATCACAAGTTCTCCCAGAATTTGTATTTTGTCAGCAGTATGACGAAACTCATTTTGAGATGATCCTAGGACCATTTTGCATGCTCATTGTTGCAATTTTCGTTCTCTAATTCTCCCAAATATGAGAGTATTTTGCCACCAATAAACCTAGAAATAGGTCTCAGTCATATAAGTTCAAGGGCCAAACTGAGGTGGTAAAATATCCTTTTAAAATTTTGTGCTCAAATGTGGCCAAGAGATGCCCTAGAGGTATAAATACCAGCGCCTGGCCTAATGAATAATTACCAAATAATCTAGTCTAATAGAGATCTATTTTATTTTATATTCTTTCTGATTTGTATTTTAAGTTGCTTTTGGAAAGTGTCAGCAAGCTGGGATCTCAGGATTTACAGCTTGAAACTTTGCCTGCCTTGTCTGAAGTGCTTGATTACAGAGGGAAAATCCAGCCTGAAAATTGGCCAGAAGAGTCGGAGCTATTTGAGGATGCTTAGTGAGTTTCTAAATGGTCAAAATACCATAAGCCACTGGCAAAATTGAGGATCCACAGGATGAACTTCAGCCCAATCAAGAGTGCATGATTTAATTAAACATTTGATCAATGTCAAATTTTCACATTTGGTGCTCACTCAAAATTGGTGATACTTTCTAATGGGATCATTATAACCAGTTTCTGGAAGATCCAGCCAGACGAAATTGCAACAACAAGATGGAAATTAGCTCTGATATGAGCGCCTCCTACTCCATGGATCTTATCACAGTGGGGGGAGCTAATGTGGATACAACAAGCCTGATTGACCTTATATCAGCAAGCACAGAACGGCTCACCAACATGCCATTTTAGGCCGAAGAAATTACTTGGACTTAAATTCAAAGCGCACTGATTTATAAAATTATGTTTAGACCAAGCTGGATACAGGAAACAAAATCATTGAAGACCTAATCAGCCTTAATAATGTTGTTATAACGAGCAATTTGCATACCTTGACCAACATGGAGAAAACAACACATGTTAACAGAGAAGTTAAGGCTAATTTTTATATACAAAGTGTATCCACATAAATTTATAATAAGGCTAATTAAGCTGATTGATTAAAACAGAAAAAAAGAAAAAAAAAGAAAAATATAATATATAAAATATTAGCATTGCATACAAAATAATATAAAGTAAAAAAAGAAAAAATATAAAATAATAATAAAAAAAGTATATAAACTAAAAATAAAATATATATATAATACCTAATTACTACTTTAGTTTGCACTTGGGATGAGGAGAGGATCCAACACCAGAATCATTGGCAGTTTGGGCCAAAATTAACAATAAGAGGATCCAACACTAAGATTGTTAGCAGTTTAGGCCAAAATTAACAATAAGAGGAAAAAACTCCAGATTTGTCAGCCAGTTGGGCTGAATTTAACAATGACAATGACCAATGAGAGCTAATTGGGATTCGTAGGGCTTATGTTCAAGTCAAGTGGGGGATATGTCAGATTCTGTGGTTGACTCAAAAATAACCCTTTGACAACCTACAGATTGGGCCGACTTTCCCTCCTAATGCTTAAACTAAAAATTTAATTAAAACCTATTACTATATCACAGCTTGGGCCAATTATCACAGCATGGATTTAATTACATTATTAGAAGCTCAAGCTGAATACCCCGCACATTTAGGCTAATCTTCTCTGCAACTACTCAGCCAGGAAAATCAACTCAACATCAATTCAATCTATTTATTCTATCAGTAGCTTGGGCCAAATACATTTGACAGTTGGGCTAAATACTACTGCCCCAAACCTTGGCAACTAGTCCAAATTAACAAAATTAATATTAAGAAATCAGTATACAAAATTGTTCTGAACCAAATTGAAGTTAAGGTTTCTATGTACCATGGACAATAAGATGAACACAAAACATAATCTATTTCTCACCTCAGGGTGAATTTTGTAAGTCAGTACGTGTAATTGGCATGATAGCACTTGCACATGGACTGCCCAAATGGGAGTACCTAGTGCTATCAAGAGGGCCAGTTGACATCCCAATTAGGGAGTTATTTTTGTCAGCAGTTTAATGAAAACATATTTTGAGCTGGTTTAAAAATAATTTTCATATGTCAATATGCATAACCAGCATGATAGCACTTGCACATGGACCACCCAAATGGGAGTAACTAATGCTATTGAGAGAGGCCTAATGATGGCCCAATTAAGGGTACATCACTTATTAAAATTGATCACAAGATCTCCCAGTATTTGTATTTTGTCAGCAGTATGACGAAACTCATTTTGAGATGATCCTAGGACCATTTTGCATGCTCATTGTTGCAATTTTCGTTCTGAAATTCTCCCAAATATGAGAGTATTTTGCCACCAATAAACCTAGAAATAGGTCTCAGTCATATAAGTTCAAAGGCCAAACTGAGGTGGTAAAATATCTGTTAAAATTTTGTGCTCAAATGTGGCCAAGAGATGCCCTAGAGGTATAAATACCAGCGCCTGGCCTAATGAATAATTATCAAATAATCTTTTCTAATAAAGATCTATTTGATAATTATTCATTAGGCCAGGCGCTGGTATTTATAAGTTGCTTTCAGAGAGTGTCAGCAATCTGGGATCTCAGGATCCACAGCTTGCAACTTTGCCTTCCTTGGCTGAAGCTCCGAATTACAAAGGGAAAATACAGCCAAAATTGGCAAGAAGAGTCAGAGCTATTTGAGGTTTCATAGTGAGTTTACAAACGGGCAAAATAACTTAAGTTACTGGCAAAATTGAGGATATATTGGCCAAACTTAAGCCAAATAAGTGTGCAGGATTTAATTAGACAAGCGAGCGATCCAAAATTTTTACAATATTAAAAAGGGTTGAATGTGGCAGCCACCTATAGTGAACACCACAATGTAGGGCGCAGAAAATGTAATTACTGCACAGGGTATAGTTTCTCCTAAGAATTTCTTATCTTCCCTGATCATATAACCTCTTCACCTGTCAAAGTCAATTCTGCAGGGTATCACGTAGAAAACTACACAACAAATGAAGCCTCCAATTACTGGAATAATAAAGCTCACTCCAGAAACAACTTCTGAAATACTAAATAAATTTGGGTAAAAAGATGATACTCTACTAAGATTTTTTGTAATATTTATAGTCAAACTTTAAGAAACCTAAAATCAACTTCCTGATTCTATATGCACAATCAACAGGGGGCAAAATGAGTACAATGTATACAATAGGAATAATCATACCCTTTAGTCAGCTCACTGACCTCAGCTAATTTACATGTGAGGCCTATTTGCTACTCAGAGGATCTACTCCTCGCATATTAAGCAACAGACAATCATCACTTAGAACACAATCATCCTCTTAAAGCAAATCTCCTCTACTGCTACCCGTTGTGGAATTGATCTCTTTGGTAAAGTGTTTGCACCCATGGCTATTATCTTGTTAACACTCTCTGACATGTTTGTTATATTAGCCTTAGGACTTAACGAAAGAAATACAACCTCAACCTTGGCAGTTACCTCCAAGCTATTTGTGAGTTTGTTTGTCTTGTTCAAACATAGCAGATCTCAGACTGGGTACTGTATTCAACTCAATTACTAATCCAGGTTTGGCTATTGACAATTAGATCACTTAAACCACTATAAATAAAAAAGGATAAAACCTAGATATTGTGGAAAATTTATATATTAGAGTAAAAAGTTAAGTATATTGTGCTTCTGGCGAAAAATAAATATATAAAATGAATGATAAATATAAAATAAGCTGGGATTTTATGTTGCAATATCAGGAAATTTCAAATACCCCTAGTGAGGGAGTGTCTGCACACCCTAAATGCTTTGTTCATGCGAGTTAATTCTTGTATCTGTGAGCTCCTTCTATTGGTGATTACCCTGAACCTGGATGTCCAGGAGCCCATTCTTCTGTCCCGTTTAAGGGTTTAGGCAGTAGCATCTTCTTTGTATATGCCTAAACCAGATTTGGTAATATGCGTATTAGTATCTGGTTCATGCAATGACACTCCTTTGATGTACATTGCATCATGTTTCTAATTGACTCTCAAAATTTATTGTTGTCCAGATTTAATAATATTCACATGAAAACCTCGATCACACCCATCATGGTAAATTTGATTTAAAACACTTCATATTTGGTGGGTTGCAAATTATATTTGGCCAACTGTATGTGTAAAAAGGGGTTAATTTAAATAGTGGCTATGGGCAATGTCACCATCATCATTAAGCAAATTTTCTAAAGCATCAGAATGAAAGCTATTTTTAATGAGGTCATTTTGATTGTGAGGTAATTTTTTTGCTTCACCTGAACTTATAAAAGGTGCTCATTCAACTCTATCCACTGTAGGTAAGTTGCCCACAAATACATCACTTTGAGTATAAACTATATTTTTTTTAGTACTAGATTGATTATAAACTATATTCATTCTACCAGATGTGAAATGATTTTTTGGTATGCTTGCAGCCTCATCTGCAACACCATTTACAGAAGAGAATGAATAAAAAATAAGAACTGTTGTGTAATGATTCTGGAATGACTATGAGGCTCAAAAGATGGTACAGATAGTGGTTTGGGTTGATGACTCAGATTCACGCGTTTGAATTTAATTATGCCCAAACAATGAAAGGAGCGAAAAGTTAATTATCTTAAGTCAAGCCAAAAATCTTAACAACATCCACTTTGAATATTAGCAGCTTATTTTTTGCTATTTCCTTTTATAAAACCATATTCCAAGAACCCATTTTTTGTTAAGAGATCCAAAATTCCTTTCTATGAGATTTCACCATTTAATCCAATGGTGGGCCGCATTTTTGTGCTATAGTCCTGATAATTACAGTTCCCTGGTCGTTTCAGTCCTTGCAGCTACAGTTTGAGCATGCAAGGAGCGAAAGACAAGCTCCTGGACCCCTACATAAAGATGGCAGTACCTCTCTCTAAAACAAGCACTGGTTAAGCTACTTAACTATAACACTGAGGTATTTTCTGATTATTACTATAAAGAGGATGAAACAGTAAGTATTTATGGTATTGAGGGGAACAAGTTGACAACAAACCATCATGAGAAAATTATTTTCAAACCTACAAGGCTTTAGAAACACAACATCAGCTGACTAGTACATCTAAGGATCAAATCTTTCCAAAACTCTTTTTCATAAGCAGTAACACCAATGGATAGTTGGTTTACCCATAGATTGCAATGCTACACACACTTATTTTAACCTTGGGTGCGGGATCCATGTCCATTGATCAGTACTTCCTATAACTTTCCCCTGGTGGCTCTTTATACGAAACTTTTATAGCGGCGGTGCCCTATGGATTCTGGATGCTGTTGTGGGTTCTTGAATACACGTGATAGAA